>JAHBCN010013255.1:0-24969 GCA_019359885.1 Listronotus oregonensis | reverse complement strand
ATTTTAAAAATTCCATAAGAATATATATACTTCACCATATTTTTGAATCTCTTTATTTAATAATAAGGTAGTTATTAGAATTTTCATTTTATTAGTTTTTTCAATATATTTTCTTTTTGATTTACTTGGCACAGCAATAATATTTTTTTTAGAAACAATTACTAAACGAAAACCCCTGAGTAAAATGTTTTATCCACATTCTCCGTATTTTTAGTGTTTGAGACGCGCCATTGGGATCCGCCATATTGGATTTGCCATTCTATATTTCAAATTTTTCGAATTTTGATATTAGATTCATAATCAGTGATCACGAGAACCCGGGAGTAGAATGTTTCATCCATATTCCCCGGATTATAAGTGTTTTTCCATTTTAAAACCCGCCATTTGAGATCCGCCATATTGGATTTGATTTTTTTTAATTTTGACCCCATATTCGTGATTGGTAACCCCAAAAAACCCCGAGTTACAATATTTAAATCAAAATATCGACTAAAAATGGGTCTTACCCAAAGACTCAAAATTTCGGTTGCCACTTTTTCAAATTGGGGCAGAAATTAAAAAAAAAAAAAAAAAAATATCAAAAAGGGACTTTTTAACTGTTATTAGCTTTTTATTAAAAACAAATTTTCAAACAGTCTTACTCATAACGTGCCACTGTGCGTCCCAAGATAAAACAATCTTTGTAACTAAGTATGTAAGACTCTTATAAAAATAAATTAATTTACCGTGTTAAGTTTTAAAAGTATAACAAAAATCTCTGCACTTTATGTTCACTTAAAACTTTTCTCTCAGACGTTCATGTTATAATCACTGACCCCTACAAGGCAGTTCTCGACTTTATTGCAAAAAGCAGCGTAATCGTTTTTGCTGCGCCGGCATTTTCTCAACTAAATAAACTTTTAATCAAATCACAGAATTTCTAGCTGGAGCGACAGAGAAGTTTCCATCGAATAATGTTGCATGCCCTGCAATCTGCGGTTTTGTTATTGGTTGCTTTAAGTATATTTTGCACTGGTGGTTCATTTATTGCTTTTACATTCTTGCTAAAAGTTTGCGTATATAAACATTTTAGTGGATTTATGCAGTTATATAAAGTGGATCAAAAATTTTAGTGTATAGCAAATGTCCGGAAAGAAACACAAATTTGAGGTTTAGTGCTTGGGAGAAGGTATTATTTAAATAGCTATGTGGAGTCGGTTTACACGTATATAACATTTTAAATTATTTAAATATTGTTAACAAAAAAGGTTTTTTTTTATCTTGGGACAGTCCACGAGGCTAATGCCTAAGTACTAACGTACCGTGGGTGTCTTAAGTGTGATAAGAGGGAGTTTGTTCACACGGGACTTAAATATTTGGAGATTGGGAGGAGAAGGAAAAACTTTTGCGGGCAGCAGGTTTCACAGTCTTGACACTCTAGGGATAAAGGAACGAAGAAAGCGAAAAGTTCGGGGCGCTCCGAACACTAAAGGGTCATAACTTGCACTGTGTTACCTGTTGATGCTAAAAGATATAGTAACTCCTCCGAGCAGAAGATGTGAAAATACCTATCCTATAGAAAAGCGACAGATCCCCTACAGCTCGACGGTGGGCAGGAAAAGAAAGCCTTTCTGTGAGCGTGAGATCATTAATAAGACGAACGGCTCTTCTTTCAATGGAGTCCATAATGTTAAGTGTTGTAGGGGACGCCATTTCCCAAACATGAGGACAATATTCTAAAGATAGTCTGATTTGGGACACATACAGAGTATACAGATTGGAAGAAGGATATACTTTCTGGCTCGAAAGAAAATCCAAGCTGTTTTGAAGCTGCCGAGGCTATGGATGTAATGTGTTTGTGCCAGTTGAGGTAATTTTCAAAAGTAACGCCGACAAGATTAAACGACTCTTTGTTCGGCAGAACCTGGCCGCTAATATATAACGCATAAGCATTGGCAGACTTTTTCCGCGACAGCCAACATGACTATCTTTTAAGGCATTAAACTGAACAAGATTTTTGCTGCCCCAATCCAAGATAAGTTTGAGGTCTTGTGAAAGAGATATCTACATTGGCCTGCGCTTGTTTTTTAAATCAGAATTACATGGTGGCTTAAAAAATTAAATACTACAGTGAAGGGTATCATCTTCTGCAAAACTATTAATGGTATTGATTGTGGCAAGGAGAAGATCGTTAATGTGTAGAAGAAACAGCGTGGGTGCCAGCACTGAGCCCTGGTGCACCCCAGTATTAATTTGGTAGAAGCTGGAAGAATGACCATCTACAGTAACTGAAATACGTCGATTAGAAAAGAAACTGCAGAGCCAAGAGCAAATCTTAGGTGGAAGACCATAAGAAGGAAGTTTGTTAAGAAGCTCATCATGCCAGACCTGATCAAAAGCTTTGGATATGTCAATAGCAACGATCTGGGTTCCATCAAGAAACTTAAAGTATATATAATAATATTAACCTGTATTTTGTTGTATTGGTTTTTAAATGGAATAAAATAAAAAGTTTTTAGAACTATTTGATATAATATTAGAAAAGGGGAAAATAAGGCATTAAGACTAGTTAAACGGTCATGAAAGCTTCATTACAAGATGTTTTAACTACTAGTTGGTCTATTATAAAAAAAAGTTTTAGCAAAAAATATATATATTTTGTACCCACAGCATCCTTAAAAATGTGTGGGTACATCCTTCGAGCCAGAAAATATTTATTACCTTCTTAGCTGTATATGCCTTATGTATCACAAATCAGACCCTCTTTAGATCATCGATCTCATGTCTGGGGCGTCTCCCAAAATTGATAGCATTTTTTATTTTATTTAAAGAAGAACTTTTTACCTTGTTAATGATCCCATGCTCACGGACAAGCTTTCTCCTACTTTTCCACGCGACAAATCCTCTGTAACTTTTATTATAGGAACTTTTACGGCTACTGTTCCGAGAAATAAGCCAGTTTTTTTTTTGTCGGGCAGGTCTCAACAGAGCAACAGGTAGTGTCACTTTTATGCATATCTTTACTGTTTAACTTAAAAGGCTCCGAACTTTCCACTATATTTGTTCTTTTATTCCTGCAGTGCTTAGACTGTGACTGTGCCTTTTGGTTTCCCCTTCTCCTTCCAATCTTTAAATAATTAGGTTCCGTATAAATAAACTTCCTTGTATTACCCTTAAAACACCCAAGGTACAATAGTGCTTAGGCTTTAAGTACTCATAGTCTCAAGAAAAAATGTATTTTAAATTTACCCACATTATGCCCTTCCTGCAATTATTACTACCAAGTTTTATGCCTGTTAGAAAAATAAATCGGCTTAATTTTTTTTCTACTTGTTTAATTATCTTTTAACCTTTTATTTTTTTCCTTTTTTGATTGGACTAAATTACAAAAAATGATAATCAATAAAACAGCGAACATGTGAACCTACAGCTGTATTGTAACTCAAGATCAAAACTCTTTTAAATACATTTCTAGGATATTATTCAAAGGGCCTTAGCGCATAAAAGGGAGTAATTATAATCGATTTTTAAAGGGCTTAAAGGAAAAAAAAAGTAATTAAAATATTACCAAAAGTGGGGGCAAATTAAAAAAATCACCTTTAACGGTTTATCTTTAATCCAGGTATTTAAACCTTTAAAAAAATAAAAAAAAATCATTAAAACAGTTTCTAATGCAGCTACGTAAATAAAAAAAAACGAGAAAGCACGTTTTTTAATCAAGAAGTCTGGCTGTAGGAGATCTCAAAAGCCGATTACCACCCCGTCCCTTATGCGTTAAGGTCCTTTCTTGCCAAAACAATAAACATATTAATTATGTATTTGCCAGCTACTATTTTTTTCTTAAAAAATAAAAAAGATAATTATTACTTCATAAAAATAGAAAAACTAGAGCAAGAAGATTAACAATATATTTCTGAAAAAAACATTTTAAAGTTTTAAAGTTTCTTTATTCTATTAACTGCTTTTTAATTCTATTTTCATAAAGATAAAGTAGGATTTTGTCAACTATGGTATAAACACCGTTTAAGGGATTAGCATTTTTAATAAAACAGGCGCAATATGGCACGAAGCTTCCCCTCTGGTTCTGTTTAGACGACAGTCAAGCATTTGCTCTTTATTGAAGTAAATTATGTGATTTATTAAATCTTTATTGTTTTATATATAAGCTTTACACCAATCGGCAATTGGCTTCCATTATCTCGTGTTAGATATTGATTTTTTACATCGTAGTTGCAAAAATCAATTTGTCATCTTGCCAGATATTTTCACCTTAAATTTAAAAAAAAAAACTTTTTAAGGTTCATACAAAAGCCAGAAGTCGCACTTAATGCTTTTTAAAGATTTTAAAAGACTTATAATTTGTCGGGTAACTTGGAGATATAAATAAATATTTTGTGACAAGTCCGCATGATCTTTATTAAGGGTTTTTTTTTTTAATAAGATGTTGAATTTTTTCGGATATGCAGTTCCGACTTTTTTTTGCATCCTTAACTGATACACTTTTGCAGAGAGAAACAATAAATTTACCATAAAAAGTCATGTGTTTTTTTATTTCAACTGTGACTTGTCACATTAATGACAAATTCCCAAGTTTAAAATTTCGCATTATCAAAAAAAAAATATCTGCGTGCGTCAAAAGTAAAAATGCCGAAAAAAATAGGAAATAAGCGACTAAACGAGCAAAGCCCGCTCATCATTTCAAATTTATTGGCTTTTTTGAGCTAGAAAAGCAACAAGAAGCTGCAGGAATTGCCTTGAACTTTCAAAATGTGGGAAAAAGAACAGCTGCCGCAACGAAAGTGAGTGCAAGAGCAATATTTAATTTAAAAAAATATGAACTAAAATCGGACAAAAGTTTTAAAGAAGTATCATCAACAAGAAATAAAGAGCATATCAAAATTACTGACTACTTAAAAAGCAAGATCCGGGATACCATTTATCGCATGTATGCACTTAAAGAGCATATTACCATAAAATCTCTCCATCAAAAATTAAATGATGGCTCATTTCATCATTATTTTAACTTCTCTATTAGATTTTTGCGAAAATGGGTAAAAGACATTTTTCTTTCAGTGGAAGAAAAGTAACAACCGAAAGTATCTCATGGATTTACCAGATGTTTTTATTTAAAAAAATAATTTTTTGAGAGAATTCACAAAAAATATGAGTCTACTTCAAAACGGTCTTACTCCAGTATTTCTTGATGAAACATGGATATTCAGTAAAGGATCTTTTAGAAATACCTGGCGGGATGATACCAAAGCCACAAGCTTTTCAAAAAGCAGTGAAGGTGAGTAAACGTTGCTTTTGTTCAAAAAGAAACCATTGGTAGGGATCAATTACCAATACCTTTAAACTTGCGCCCTAACATTTTTTCCGTTTTGATTAATGTGCTAGGGTTGGATTTGAGAATTGCCTTGGAATTTGGATTCGTGATGGGATGAAGTGAATATATGTTTCTAATTATACTAGGCATGTAAATTAATACTATAAAAACATTTCTTTTTCCTTTTGCGCCGATGTTAAAACCGTTAATTTTTTTAGGTTATAGATAAATCGTCGTCAACGCCGGCAATAAAAACGGATTTATCAAGGGAGCTAGTTTAGTCTTTAAAAGTGGTACAAATAGTGGCGACCACCATGATAGCATGAACCGCCAAAATTTCGAAAAATGGTTTAAATATCAACTTGTTCCAAATTTGCCGCCCAAATCATTAATTATCATCGAACAACGCTAGCTACCACTCCGGGCTGGTAGAAAACATACCTGCAAATCTTGGACCAAAAAAAGATTTTTTGAAGTGGCTTTTTGAAGAAAATATTGCTTTTCCTGAGACAGCTATGAAAGAACAACTCTGGGATTTGGTAGAAAAAACCGGAGTTTAGAAAAGAAATATTTCCTTGACGAATATGTGAAACCTTTTGGTCATAAAGTTCTTTGCCTCCTACCGTACCATTGTCAATATAATCCAATCAAAATTGTTTGGTCAGAGTGCAAAAGAAAATATGATCAATATATTTCTGCCTTAAAAAGAACCTCCTCTGAAGTGTTGGCAACGTGGGAAAAGGTACTTGGCAAAATAACCCCTGAGCATTGGCAGAACTACATTCGGCACGCCCAAAAAAAAATCCTAGAAGATTGGGAAGTAATCAGAATATGCGATGCTTCAGATATAAACCCCGTCATAGTGACTGATTCGGATGACGAAGATGAGAGCAACGATCTGTTATCTGACCTTGACGATTTTTGATTTATATCATGTAATATTTTATTTAAAAATTGTTTATTTATTTATTTTAATTTAAATTAATCACGTTGCCACACATTAAGTTTCCTATTGTTACCATTGGTTTATATTGCATTGTATTGCAATCAACATCTTTTGGGAAAATCCTTTTGCCCTTGTTGATGATACCTTTAAAGCTTTTTTCCCATTTTAGTCCATTTTTTTTTAAATATCGCTCCTTCACTTACTTTCGTTGGGGCAGCTGTCCTTTCCACCAAATTTTAGAGGTTCAAGGGAATTCCTGCAGCTTCTTGTTGTTTCTCTAGCTCAAAAAAACGCCAATAAATTTAGAATGATGAGCTGTTTGCATTTTAAAGTATTGTTAAGAAAGCATTTTTTGTACACTTTTTTAAAAATAAATCAGATTTTTAGTTAGAAAGAAAACTTTAGTTTTTTCATAAAAGTATGGAAAATAGAGCCTTTACAGTTTATAAAAAAATCCAAATTATAAAGAAATATATTTGTAAAAAAATATAAATGAAATATAGCATTTGTCAGATCCATCTCCAACGGGTTCGGAGCGAAAAGCAGCGAAAAGTTTTTACGGTGTAAACACATGCGCAAATTAAATATACAAATCAAACGCATCTTTGGTATGTCAATTGTTAACAGCTAAGAAATACGTTTTTTTTGGGCTTTTTGACATAACTGCATGTCCGAAAAAATTCAAGTATACCGCATCAACATTTTAGGTCTAAAGACAATAAAATCAAATTAAAATCGCCCACTTGTGCGCAAAAAATATTTTATCAAAATTAGATTTATTTATTTTTCTTTTGGGCCAGAATAAGTTAATCAATGAAAAATATAGGTTTGGGTTAGGGAAAATCTATAATATACTTTACAGCAAAAAAAAACCAGTGGTACTAAATATATGCACTGACGTTAAACCGCTGGGTGAGCGTCAGTGGGAATAATGCTGAGGTTACAGTTTTACCGCTGATGTTTTACACCTGATCCGAGCGGGGTGACTTGTTGGTTTCTGTAGAACAGTCTATTATTTTTAGTTTTAGTTAATATTTACCAGAGCAGTAAGTTATACTTAAGATAAAGAAATTCTAAAGAACCATTAACAATGAAGAACACAACGTAGTTAGGCTTAAGTTTGTTTCTAGTACATTGACTGTTTAACCAAATGTGTCCTTCTGCCTTAGCTACCCTGTGCCTATCCTTTTTTAATTTTTTGAGTTCGTCTCCAGGGTCAAGGCGCTTCATATTAGTTATAAATAAAATACCTTATCTTCACAAAAAATAATGTAAAGATATTTTTTGTTTATAACTAATAAAGAACACTAACCCGGGTAATAGTTACTTCCAAAGTTAATAAATTACCTAATTAAACAGAATGACCATCTAAAATAACTGATATACGTCGATTAGAAAAGAAACTGGAGAGCCAAGAGCAAACCTTGGGTAGAAGACCGTAAGAACGAAGTTTGTTAAGAAGCCCATCATGCCAGACCTGATCAAAAGCTTTGGATATGTCAAGAACAACTATCTGGGATTCACCAAAAATTCAAGGGACTTGTTCCAATTGTATTAAACAAAGGAAAGAAGATCAGCCGTGAATTTTCTCTGACGGAATCCATACTGTCTATTATGTAAGATCTTGTGTTTTTCCAGATACTTTAAGATTTGGCAATCAATAAATTTTTCCATTACTTTGCAAGCAACAGAAAGAAGAAATATGGGTCTATAGTAAGAAGAAAGAGTCTTGCGTCCTTTCTTAAGGACACATGCAGCTTTTCAGCTCTCCGGAAAAATGCCCGTGTCCTAAGATATTAAAAAGAGGCGAGTTAGGATGGTGAAAGCCAGAAAGCACATTTTTTTAAGACGATTGCTGGTATGCCATGCAGCCCAGACGACTTTTTAGTATTAAGAGAAAAAAAATAGGCTTGGTCTGTTTGACTTTAAAAATAATATTGAACATTGAATGAGGAACAGGGTTAAAGCAGGTTAATTAAATGGGCTTGCGCGTGACTGAACAATAAACGGTTTCCTGCGGAGTCGGAATAAATCCATGTAAAAAAAATCGCATCTACGTCCAGATATTTTAGGTGAAATAAAATAATCGATCTGTGAATTTTAAAGATCTAGTTTACCCTGATTTTATTTCTAGAACGAACTTTAAATTTCCTAATTAATTTAACGCTGTAGGTCATTTACTTCTTTTAATCTAGACAATGCAGCGCAAAAATAAAAAAGCTGATGTCGCAAAAAAAGGCAAATTAAGTTGAAAGTTATATTTACACGGCAGCTAATCGAAAACTAAAGCCTGTTTCCTTAAAAATGGCTTAAAACGCGCAAGCTAAAGTACGTGCTTAAAGTATTAAATCGGGTGGAAGCTTGTTTACGAAGAGCTTTAATTAAAGAAAAAGTGCATTTATCTAAGTAGTTGTTGCCCTTATGCGACATGCTTTTAGGTTTTTATACAGCCTGAGGCCAAAGGTTACGTATTTGTTAATTTATAATTTAAAATTAACAAATTATAAGGCTATATTTTTTAATTATTTATCTGTTAAATTTACCGGTCTTAAAGTCTACTTATAATATAGGCTTGGTTTGTTTGTATATATATTTTATTGTGTTATAAAATAATTGTTATTAAAATAATTTGTAAAAAATAAGTATCTTTTATGAATATTTGCTGTTTAGTTATGTTATACTATTTAATTTTTGCTTTAATTTTACAAACATTAGATAGTGGTGTAGAAAAAATGTAACATTGGTCGATATTGTACTCACCAATGCCTTTAACTTGTATATTATACGTAAGAGTAATTTTTACTTTTTTCCGCAGAGTCAGCATGCAGTAGAAGCCTTGTAGACCGTCAGCCTATCGAAGAAGAAAGGAATCAAATATACCCAGTATGCCCTTTTAAAGAGTAAATGTTGACTACGAGCTGATCATTTATTAATATGTTTTACAGGTTGACAGCGGGGACTAGAAGCTAGACCTCTTAGTTGCAAAAAATAGCCATCTTGAAACAATTATACTTAGAACGCCATCTTATCCATATATACGCGATAAATACCCCTTCAAAAATTTTAATTTATTATACTTACCCTACGATTGTTCCTATACTAATATTTTTTAACAAAAGCCACGATCAAACTTATTCCTTAGGACAACAGACGTACACGTATGCCGATAATTTTCCGCCATTTTTTTAAATCAAATTTCGTTTGGTTTAAATGTTATACTTAGTAAAAATTGTTGCAAAATGGCTTTTTTGCACTTTCCAGGTCTATTTTCTGGTTTTGACCAAAACAAACATGTAAAATTGATAGACAGATGATTAGCGCATAATCAACATTAACTATTTAAAGGGATATAATGGGTATAGTTGATTCCTTTTTCTTTAAGTTATTTGTTAGTAGTTTCATAACTTGTCTTTAGCACGCATTAGAAGAAGTACGTTGCATTTAAGATGTATGGAAAAAATGCCCTATTTTTTCTATACATATACAAATGCAACTATTTTTTTTAAACTCTGCCCAGTGTACGCGTATCAACGCTTCAAATGTTATTTCTAAGACCATCGGCGGTTATTGTGGTTTTTGCTGCCGGTTTGGATCATGTTAAAAAATTGATCCTAAAATGCTAAATTGTGCAGATAATCGAGCTCGTGCTAATACTTCTACTTTTCTTTTGCCTTCTTCTCACGAGTGCACATGAAGCTAAAGTCGATATTGTTTCTAGGTGGAAGCACTTTTAAATGGTATACGGTATAACTTGCTTTTAAAGAAAATGCCATTTCTCAAATACTATAGCGCAAATTTTATCTTTGGTTGTATGGTTAATTATAGTTACAGACGGCAATGATGCGCGAATCTCACAAAATATTAAAAGGTTTCAGGGCAGGTGCCTCAATCTTTATCAGTTTCTATCCATCTGATTAGTGTTTGTCAAAATACAACCAATAAATTATTGGTCTAATAAGTAAGAGCTTACACCCCCCTAAAATTTTCAAAAAATATTGTTTTTTTGTTTAAATAAATTATTTATACTCTTAAAAATATTTTTAGCGTTTAAACGTTTTAAAATTAAAATTATTTACGAAGTTAAAACAATTTGAAGTGAGCGCATCAGGTAAAGCGTTAACATTGAACTCTTTTTCTTTCGAGTTATTCTCGGAATCACTTTTTTTTAAATTAGTGTAAACAATATCTTAAAATTTACTGAAACGATTTGGCTGAAACCTGCACCACGTATTCTTTATAATACTATCTACAATGTGACGTAGGATTTTTTGATGGGATTCCCCAGTCAAAAGTTATAAAGTTTTTAAACTCAAAATTTTGATGGAAATTCTTTTGAACAGCTATCATTTCACCAATTTTTTTTTAAACTTATTTACTACATTGTATTATAGCTATTACCCTTTTAAATAAGTAATATATTTTTTTACACGCTGGACGACGGAATCGTGTATACCGTCGGCAAGAATTATAAAAGGAGGGTCGTAATGAGTGACATATCTCCGCCATTTTGTTTTCTTTTTCATATCGAAAATTGTTTATTATTTAATTATTTTTATATCCAAAGCAAAGATTAGTTCATATTTTTAATATCTATTTTTTTTAACTTTAGGGTGGTGTTATCACTTATTGCTGCAAAAGGTAGTTAAATTTTGAAACCAAAATCATTATATAAAAAAGACACGATTTTGAATTTATATCCTCTCAAGCATGGTAAGCTAATCCTGTTAGAGAATAATTGAAAAGCGGCAGCCCAGGAAATGCAGTAAGACACCCATATAATTAGGGTCGAAACCTAAAAGGCTAATATTCAAAGGTATTGAAAAGTAGTCACCCAAAAATCGGAGTATGCCATCTTTTTCGCAAGAGGTAAAAATTGACAAGCGAATTAGAAAACTATAGTTACGTCTGAACTAAGAAATAAGAAAGAAAATCCAAAAGATTAAACCTAAGATAAAAAAACAGTGTGCGATCTTGAAATAGAATGCACTGAGCCAGAAAAAAATTCGGAAAAAATAGGACTTTTGATTTAATAAAGGCATGTATGACAAAAATAAGACGTTTTGTAGTTGATAGGCAGGTAGACACGTCATTTAATTACAATTCCCAGAATGGATGTTATTTCCCTATAATGTTCAGTTAAGAAGTGTCATGATTGCCACCATTCTGACAAATAAAGGGTGATCCAACGGTTAGCGTGGTTTTGTACAATTTTATCAATCATAATTTTATGAAAAACACCAGGAAAATTTATAGTATTAGTAAGGTTCATATATTATAGCAATTATACATGAAAATTTATATCATTTATAGGACCTCCACGGCTTCCTTTATAGGAAGTTATCCAAAGGTCAAAATTTTGGATAACTTTTTGCAATAAAATTGGATCAATAGAATCTATGGTAGCTTAAATCTACTATTAAAATGTTTGTGGGTTATTGGTATACACTTTATTTTTCAGATAACCCTAAAAAAAAGTAATCCAAAGGTGTAAGATCACAGCATCTTGGGAGCCAATTTGCATCAGAGTTTTTGGAAATGATGCGACTATCGAATTTTGAGCACAATAAAGCGATTGTGCAAATCTGCGGCGTTGTAAATGGTCCTAAGGTTTAAATTGGATTATTTGGATTTTGTAAGCATAAAAATTAAGGTTCTTCGTTAAAATCGGTTGCATAGGGCCATAGGTCAAGTTCAAATATTGCGCTCGACCACGGATTAAGGTGCTTGGTTGTTCAAGCACATTTTCACTCACGGCAGCAATATTTTGCTCCGAGCGAGTTGGACGAGTATGCTGATACTTTTTACGACCTTTCACCGATCAAGTATCTTTAAACCGTTGTGGTATTCCACGGATTCCCTACTCAATAGGGCGATAATTTTGACCAAAGTAATCTTAAATTTTACGAAATATCTTTTTAACAGAATGATCATATTCGCAGTAAGTTTAAATAACTTTTAGACGTTGTGCAGTTAAAAAAAATCCATAATTGCAAATGCCAAAGTCTATAAATGACATCTATCAAAAAATATTTTCCAATTTGTTGTTAATTGTCCAATAACGACAAGTAACATCCACGCTAACCGTTGGATCACCCATTATATCAAAGCAAGTTAACCCCAGATTAATAAAAGTTATGAAGATTGTGATTTAGCTAAGGAAGTAAAAAATTTTAACATGTACACCTTTTTTTTGAAAATACATATCCATAAAATTTAGTAGAACTAATAATTCTACTACTACTACTCCATGGCTCTACAGCCCGGGGTGGGTCTTGGCCGACTGTACTATGGACCTTAGATCTGCTTTGATGATGTCACGCCACCTCATTCGGGGCACCCCAGAGGTCTTCGTCCCATTGGTGCCCCCTTCCATGCAAGCTTCACTATCCGCGAGTCAGGCTGCCTTTGCACATGACCCGCCCATTGAAGTCTTTTTACCTTTATCTCTTTCACAATATCTGGATCTTTGTATAATTCTGATATTTTTTGATTCGTTTTCACCCGGTACTGTTATGTTACGGGGCTTCACAGTGGTCCAAAATCTTGCGTAGTACTTTTCTTTCAAAATTCTCAATTTCCGTTCATTGTCCTTGGTCAGGGTCCAGGTTCGCTAGCATACATAACGTGGGACTTATAACGGTTTTGTAAATTATGATTTTTGTTCTTCGTGAGATTTTTTTCGATGCTAGTACAGACTTTAGTGCATATAGACATTTGTTACCACTTTGAATTCTAACATTATTTTTTTCTGTCAGATTGTTATCCTGGGAAATTGTGGCTTCTAAATACTTAAACGTTGCGACCCTCTCGAAATTGAACTCCCCCATAGTGACATTCTGGCCCACTGTATCTCTACGTCCCATTCTGCTGGTTAGCATATACTTAGTTTTGTCTTCGTTTATTCTGAGCCCCATTTGTTCTGCTTGTGCTTCTACCCTCGAATAGGTTTCTTTCACAGTCAGCACTAAGTTACTTACTACGTCAATATCATCGGCAAAAGCCAGCAGTACTCTTGGGTCATCTTGACCAAAAAGCTCGACGCTTAATTCTGCGGTTCTTATTACTTTTTCGAGAGCAATGTTGAATAGAATTGAGATATCGCGTCTCCTGCTTAAGTCCGCTGTTTACCTCAAAAGGGTCGGACAGCATCGATTCGTACTCTGCTTCGGGAACCGCTCACACACATTCTGGTTATATTTATAAGTTTCTTACTAATTCCTATACCCGCCATTGCATCCCAAAATTTTAATAATTCTGCTAACATTATAAATAAGGCAGTAATACGTCAACATTTTAATAATTTAAACAGAAATTGTCCAACAATGGCTTTTCCTCGTTAAATCACCGTTTTTATGTACCATCAGCAAATTTAAGCAACGCTGGGTACGATTAGTAGATAGATGGGTGACCGTTAATGAACACCGTGCATTGTTGTGGTTTGCAATCCACGTTGAATTGTAGATCCCGCGGGATGACAATACCCAGACATTAACTGGGGGTAGTTTAGAAGTAGGAGCTATTTGTATTAGGTCTTTGGTGACACAACAACGTGGTCTTAAATGATATCGTAAAATGCAATATCTGCATGTTTCGGTATCTGGTGGTATTTGTGCACCGTTAACGGAACAAGGGTAAATAAATAAAACATCTAGTAACCTGGCACTTTCGGTACCTATAACTAGACTTTCAACACCACAGAGTGGGATGTCATAAAAATGTTTAAAACACAAAAAAATATATTATCTTTCCTTAAAACAATTAGGAATCTAGCATCCATTTTGATGAAGTTAGTAGTTAGTAGTGTATTTTTATGATTCAGGAAATGCTAACAAAATATTTTTTATGGAACACCCCGTATCTCCACTGCAATTCATTTCATGTGTCTTTATTTATGTGTCTTGCCTCGAACATCCTTGCCTTGTAATTGCCGTTTATTTAACACTGTAATTTAGACGAGACTAGAATTTTGGGTAAACAATGAAATTCCCAAAACGATATTATTCACCACATACACTATGTGCAAACTGTGAAGTTAACTACGACAATATACTCGTTACAGCAAGTTTTGCCATCCCAACTTTCTAAGCATCCATTAACTTCGCTTCGACAGCGGAGATGTAGGGGCGAAAAGTTTTCCACATCACTGATTTTAGTTGAAAGTTTAGCCATCTTTATGACTCCCGATTAGATAACTTTTACGGATAAACAAGGTTCTAATGGTAGGTAATCGATTTTCAATTATTTAAAAAATCAATATATCAAATTAGGCTGCCAGTTTGCGGGTAAAAAATACACACGTATACAAATATGATGTAAAACATATATATCTAAATAAGTTCTCTAATACTTTAAGTTTATTTTTAATTCTAACAAAAGATCTTATTAAATTATAGTTTATTGCTTTTAACCTATAAAGAATAACAATAAAAACCACATACATCCAATAAATATTTATTTAAAAAATTGAACGTTAGGTTTTGTTTAAAAGTTTAATATGTAAAATATATATTACATTTTAATTTTGAATTTAATTTTGGCTTTTTTTCTTATAGCACGATAAATTTTGGTTTAATATATATTATTTTAAATATTACCCTATATGTAGTTAAAGCCAGCAAAAAAATGCTGGACAACAGGAAAAATGTATCAAAAATAAAATCAACTATTTCTTACCATTTTTTTCTCGTCCTAAAATTACCCTTTTAATATTATTTAAAGTTTAAAAGATACGGAATTTTATAACCTATTTTTGCAATAATTACACAACAGGTGATCATTGCTTTCGGCTTAGCTGTTCACTGCGCAAAGGAGTTGCGTCGTGAGTATAAAATTGCTTTCCTAAAGATAAAAAAAAATAGGTGCCACGGCGGTTCTTTTATATTTGGTTTACCTAAATAAAATTTAAATTGGTTTGAAAAACCAAAGTTAATTAACATCTAACAATTAAGGTATTAGATCTGTAACTACATATAAATATATTAAAAAAGGAAATTAAATTTATGAACAGTCAGTTAACATAAACAAATTTTTCTCTTGTTTACTACACTGTATCTACAAATTAACCCAAACTAGTTTAAAACACGCAATTTATTTAAGGACTGAATTTAATTTAATGCAAATAACATTATCATTTTAAAAATATGTGTTTAACAAAACTATTTAGCTGGACCTTTCTGACGCAATTGCTAGCATTATCATTAAATAAAGCTACGTAACTTTATTTTAAAAAAAAGTGCTTAACATCGCATACTTAATCAAGCATTTATAATATAATATAGCAAATTACAGCCCTTTTTAAAAAAGATTAACCGCCAGATCAAAACAGTTCCTTACAATTGTCAATGTTATATATATATATATATATATATATATATATATATAATATATATATATATATATATATATATATATAATATATATATATATATATATATATATATATATATAATATATATATATATATATATATATATATATATATATATATATATATATATATATATATATATATATATATATATATATATATATATATATATATAATATATATATATATATATATATATATATATATATATATATATATATATATATATATATATATATATATATATATATAAATATATATATATATTATATATATTATATATATATATATATATATATATATATATATATATATATATATATATATATATATATATATATATATATATATATATATATATATATATATATATATATATATATATATATATATATACAGGGTGGGGCCCCCCCAACCGCCACGGAGTTTATACGAAAGCCCTAAAAATTTTTTAGAAAATTCTTTTGCAGGATGTATACAGACGGGGTAGGGGGACCTTCATTTAAAAATTTTTGGGATTTATACAGGGTGATTAAAAAAGTACCATATCAAAGTTATTTTTTTTTAAATGGGACCCCCTATATTTTTATCAATTTGAATTCTAGAGCAAAATAAAGCCATGTTTCAAAAAAGGGTCCCTATACCTAATCCCCACCTTTGAAATTTGCAAATTTCTGATTTTTGGAACTTTAGTAAAAAATTTTTTTTCATCGTAAATATTTAAACTAAATTAAATTACCATAAATATTTAGTAAACATACTATTACACGATAGGGTTTTAACATTTTTATTAAATATTATACAGGGGGGTTTAAAAAACTATTAATATTATGAATGTTCTTTTGCAAATAACTCTTTATTTTAAATGGAACCCCCCATATTTGACTATTTAATATTTTTAAGAATTTTATTAAATTCACTGATATAGGGTTTGCCTATACCAAAACCATTATTTTTTTAATTATTTCGAATTTTTTAGATCGTGCATATAACACGTGTGTATTTCACCCAATGCACTGAACACTATAAACTATAATAATAAATTATAAAGTTAAATAGTAAACCAAAACAAAATTTTAAAACATTACAACAAAGTTAATTAACAATTAATGAACGTAGGCTTTCCTGCTAAATTAATATTAGTGGTTTTCCGGGTTTAAGAGCTGTGGTGTGTCGGTCCAAAGTGAGACGCCCCGAACACCCCGCTAGCGCCACTGAAGATGACTACGCCAATGTAGTTGAAAGTTATGTAAAAAAATTTCCGGACCACGGACCTTAAGCCCGAAAATTTCCAATATTAATTACTAACCTATGATTTCAACAAACATTCATTCCTGTGTCTCAATTTAGCAAATGCTAAAAATGGCGTCCATTTACTTCTATGCAAGCACGAATCCTTTTTTCAAAAGACAGTTTTACATGTTGTAGCATTTGGGGGTTATGTCTTGCATAGCGTCTCGAATTCGTTGCTGCATATTATCTGGAGTATTGAGGTACTTGGTAAACTACATTTTTAATATGCCCCCACAAAAAAAAGTGTAAACATGTAAGGTCTGGTGATCTTGCCGGCCAATTATGTGTAGCTCCCTGACCAATCCACCCTATCTGCAAATTGTCTATTTAAAAACTCCCTCACATTTGCGTGATAGTGTGCAGGTGCGCCATCTAACTGCAGCCACATCTCCGTCTAGTCTCCAAGTGGACATCTTCCAACAGTTCTGGCAAGTCGTCACGTAAAAATTTCCAATTCTCCCGTTTAAGTTACCATCAAAGAAATGAGGACCCATTACTTTTGTGCCAATAACGCCTGCCCACACGTTAATTGACCATCTATGTTGGTGATTTGTTGACCGTATCAAATGAGGATTTTCATCACTGTAATAATGGAAATTATGCCTATTTACTAAGCCATTATTGTGAGAGGTGAATTCGTCTGAAAACATTACACGATCAAAAAAATGTTCGTCTTCACCTAATTTATCCATGGCCCAAATACAAAAATCAATTCGCCTAGCAAAATCCCCATCGGAAAGAGCCTGATGTAGCATTATGTGGTACTAATGTTTGTAATTTCACTTACTTCACGTTGGCCTACATATGGATTCACCGTTATAGCACCAAGAACATCAAGTTCTTTCTCCTCATTTCCAACGATGGTCCCATGTCTGACTGCTTTCATGTACGCAACGCTACCACTTCTTTAAAGTCCCGCAACAATCTTTTTAAAACCCGCTTATCCGGATGGTTTCTTTCCGGATATTTCTGAGCGTAAACCCTGGACGCAAGTAAACAATTCTCCTCACACTCTCCGATTATTAAGATCGTACTAATACGTTCTTGCAAGTTGTAATTTTTCATGATTAACAATAGAATTGAACAAATTAAGAAACAAATAAACTGACTGACAAAATTAGCTAACCACTAAATTTGATATCTGTCAAATACCAATAAGCAAATAGTAATAACAATCGTAACTTCTCTGTGTCAAAGCCTCCTTAGTTTAAAAATATTTTAATATGGTAATACTATACGTGTTAAGTGAACGCACTAGACAAAATGCGAAATAATTAAAAAAGTAACGGTTTTAGGTATAGGCAAACTCTATATCAATGAATTGGTAATAAAATCCTGCATAATATTAAATGGTCAAATACGGGGTGTTCCATTTAAAATAAGAGAGTTATTTGCAAAAGGACGTCAATAATATTAGAAGTTATTTTTTGACCACCCTGTATAATATTTTAATAAAAATGTTAATCCATATCGTAGTAATAGTATGTTTACTAAATATTGGCTATGGTAATTTAATTCTGGTTTAAATATTTACGATGAAAAAATTGTTTTACTAAAGTTCTACAAAATCAGAAATTTGCAAATATTTCAAAAGGGTGGGGATTAGGTATAGGAATCTTTATTGAAACATGGCTTTATTTTTGCTCTAGAATTCAAAAAACCGATAAGAAATATAGGGTGTCCCATTTAAAAACATAACTTTGATATGGTACTTTTTTTTTAATCACCTTGTATAAATGCAAATATTTTTAAATGAAGGTCCTCTACCGTCTGTATACATCCTGCAAAAAGAATTTTCTAAAAATTTTCATGGGCTGTATAAACCTGTGGCGGTTAGGTGCCCCACCCTGTATATATATATATATATATATAATATATATATATATATATATATATATATATATATATATATATATATATATATATATATATATATATATATATATATATATATATATATATATATATATATATATATATATATATATATATATATATATTTTATATATTATTTACAATGACAAAAATTTACTGTAATGGAGAAAATTATTCTCCTGTAGTAATAAATGATGCATATTTAATTAAAGTTAGAAACACTTGCAATTTGTAAAATTAATCAAGTTTGATAATTAAAAAAACTATGACTGCTTAGTTTTGAAATCGATCGCAAATATATATAAAAAAGAAAAGGTACAAAATTTTATTTAATGAAGGAAATGGCTGCTTAATGACGTATATCCCGCAGTGCCAAGCATCTTTTTGTCACAGTGACGGCGTGCCACGTGGTCAATGTTTAAACCAAAACCGAAAAACCTTAGTTAAATAAAAACAGTATTAGATCGATGGCCGAGGATCGCGTTTAATTTAGCAATGTTTAGAAATTGTTAAAAGTTAACAACGGTTTAGAATGTTTAACAAATGTCAGATTTTGACAGGTTGCCTACTAAAATCATTGAATAACACTGACAATGACGTTTTGTTAAACATTCTAAACCGTTGTTGACTTTTAACAATTGCTAAGTGCATTGCTAAATTTAACAACGCGATCATCACTCGACCGTTAAAGGTCAAAACAACGATAAGCAAGCATAGCAACACAGCAAGGAGAGTGATCATCATCGTGTAATCACATTGAGATGACATCACTGAAGCCATCAGGAACGGCAGTTAATAGTTGACCAGCCGTGACGTAGGAAGAGGCAACGTTTTTACAATTATTACTATATAAAATAACCTTAGAAAAAAATAATCACTTGTTTATAATAATTATTCTCTACTTAAAAAAATATTTAATATGAGTTAATAATTATTAAATCCGTAAATCCGATATTTTTGAGAAAACTAACAAGAAAAAGCAACTTGTAGCTTTGAACACCACAATGTTATGTTTCCCTACTTAATAATACATAGATGGGTGTAATGTTGCGAAACCTACGTTTGGCCTAAGTTAGGGAAATATTGCAAATCTTTACAATACGGGAGGATATAAACCATGTAACTTGTATACTAATTCAAATCCACCCTTATGTCTGCCTTGTACTGAACAGCTTTGTTATGCAATGCTTTCATCTTTACAAAAGATGGGTTGCAATACGTCTCCAAAGAACCATTTCCTTTACTCACACTAGACAACTGCGGAGCTGTGAGAAATGAGCATGGTGAGATAAAAGTACCAGGGAAGCTGGAATTCCTCCATGCATGTCGACTACTGTTGGAGTCTTGTTAGAAATGTGTCTCTAAAGGTATATAAAAAATATTTTTTATTATTTTGTTAAAAATAAAATAAAAAATATGTTCTTAAAAATTTCAACAATGTATCCGGCGTTCCAAAATTAGACAGAAAAATGTACTTTTTATACAGTTTATAACAAACAAACTAGAATTTGTTAATCAGTAAAATTATTAATTTATTGCTGGATATCTGAAGATTTTCAGTATAATTTAAAAGCCTCTCTCCTTAGAGGCTGGCTTTACGGGCTTTCAGTAAGGTTAAAGCAAGTGCACACACTGTATACTGAATAACTTAAAAAGTTAATATTTACTTACTTTTTCAAAGTAGATACCTACGTATTTGTTAAAAAAAATAGTGCTTAATAAATGGTCTGCTTTACTTTTTTAAAGTATTAAAAAAACATTTATTTATTATAATAAGGACGACCGAATTTCAACAACATGAAACCGGGACACTCACAAAGTAAGGAAAAAGAACTGCTACAGCCAAAAATGTTTGCGGCGCATGCACCATTTTGTAAGTTTTAATTAATAATTTCCAAGTTTTTGGTTGGTTATTGCACCGCGAGTGCGTATCTTGTATAGCTGGGCCAAGAAACATTACAACTAATTAAACTCAAAGGGCTAATCTTAAATATTCCATATATTGTAAACTGTCAAAAAGAAAAAAAAAAACATGTTGCCAACTAACACATAGAAAAATATTAATTAAGAGACATTTTTTTATACTAAGCAGCCTCTAAGTATGAAGAGTTGTAATTTGTAAATAGAAGAAAGTTTAATATAATTTAAACCAATAAAAAATAACTACCTTTTATTTGGCTTATTATATTTTTTAAAGATTTGCACCTAGTAAAAAAGTTTGTGTGGACCCTAGAAATAAAAATCTTATAATCAAAAATGTATTTTTACTAAAAGAAATCTCTTACACAATCAAAACAAAAGGCAATAATTAAGGTTCCTTTTCATTTAACCAAATATTAATTAACTCGCTACAAACAGCTATTTAACCTTTTTACACCACTTTACCGGGTTTCCCAATTGCCCCTTTTAAAAACAAGTTTTACTTTTATTAAGTTCTCAAAAAAGTTAATGGTTTGGATAAAAAGCTGAAAAAACTTGTAACATTTTTGCTTAATTATTTTTTTACGAAGAATTGATGTTTTAACGTGAAAATATTTTGGTTGTTGTTTATTTTGTATGTAAGAATTGTTAATGCAAATTGTATGTAATTACTGGACAAGAAAGACTTAATATAATGTAAAAATTAAGTAATTAAATTTTATTTTTCCTAATTATTTAAGCCTTTTAAATTATACAATTATATTATTTAAAAAAACAAAAATATATTGAGATATTACTAACCAAAACGTTGTGTATCAATTAACAAATGAGGACAAATGAATCTCAAGATTTTAGTGGTATTTAAAACCATACCATTGTGTAATATTCTTCAAGAAAACATTTGTAGTAGTATTTTTTTTCCTGGGACCCGTCTTATTACTACCGAGGCAGCCCAACCTCCTGGGCATTTGTGCCTAAAGTTCCATTTTCCTTTATACCAATCCTTTTATTAGTCCTGTTCCTCTACAAGTCTGTATAGCCCCAAGACTGGTGGTTGATATATTATAACTATGGGCTCATTTTCGGTTGTCCAAATAATGCATTTCTTTTGTAATTCAACGCTTCACACTCGCACAGGATATGATAGGGTGTTTCTTCCCCGTCGCATATTCTGCAACTTGGTCCTCATGGATATGCCTATTTTGTGTAGGTATCCTTTAGGTTATCGTGCCCTTAGCAGCTCTACTGTTATGCAAAGTTTTTTCCCACTTTGTCTGAGTAGTTCTTTCTTCGTTCTTTTGGATGGGCCCTGTATAAAGCCTTTTTCTTGTCTTATTCCACTAATGCTAGACCAGTATTCCTCGTCTTTGTTTTGGATTCATTCCCTGGTTTACTCTAGTAGTATTAGAAAAGAACAATTTTTTAATTTTTGTCATGGATTGCAATAATTTAAATTATATATTTACAACAGAAAATAAATTATATTGTAAACTATAGAAAAGTAAAACATACAGCACGATAATATTAAAATTAAAATTTATAAACTTTATTATTGTACATACATCCAAAACATTACGTTATTGAAGTCAACATTATATGGTAGAGGTAGGGCTATCTCGTTTTACGGCCACCTATTCAAGGTAGGTTACCAACTTATGTTCTTCACCATTATCTGTATAGAGCAAGTACAAGATTCTTAAATAATTTTAGAGAAAGAATATACATAGGTTACCATACCTACGGTGGGGGAGTCCGAAGGTGAACAAGTTAACGGTTGGAGCTTTGAGAGGTTGGTATTAGTCTACCTCATGTAAAACGAAATGCCTGTATTAAACTAAAGGAATTGTCTTTGGCTTAATAATGGCTACTACAAGTATCCTATCCTATCCTATAGTTCACAGGCTCCAAATTCGTTTAGTAAAGTACGCCACGTGGTAGAGGTCTTTATTAATATCATGTAGTATTTACCGTCAAAAAATAAATTACCTTCTAATCTAGAGCACAAAAAGTCCAAGAGGCTGCGGTACCTTCTGTAGTAAATCAAGACGACTTTCAATGCAAAAATAGACCTATTATTTAATCTTGGTTAAATCCCTTTAAACAAAGAGTCAAGCAAAGAACCTTAAATTATTTTTATTTAAAGACTAGAATACATAGGACAAGTTCTTATAGATTATTAGATTTTTTAAAAAGGCAATGTAAAAATTTTGGACATAATAAAATAGAGATAATTTATTATGACATTATGCTCTATGCGCAAGAAAAGAAGAAAGACTGGCTAATTCTTCAGAGCAGAAACCGTGAAGAGCGACACGTCCCCGACAGCTCGTTGATGGGCAAGAAAAGGAAGCTTTTTTTCCTAAGTGTAGGTTCTTTAATAGTCAGGAATGCTGGATATTGTTGGGGGCGTTATTTTTCACACGTAGAAACAGTATTTATTTTTTTATATCTTGGTACAGTCCACGAAGGCTGATGCCTAAGTACTAACGTGCCGTGGGTGTCTTAAGTGTGATGAGAGGAGTTTGTTCATAGAGACTTAAATTTTGATTGAGGAGAAGGAAAACTGGCAGCATGTTCCATAGTCTTGACATTCTAGAGATGAAGAAACGATGAAAGGGAAGTTTTGAGCCTTAACTGAACTATAATGATGCATAAAAGCTGCACTACGTGTTGCTCTGTTGGGAGCTGACAGAGAAGGAATTATACTGGCCAAATTCTCTGAGCAGAAGCCGTAAAAATACCTATAGAAGATCGATAGATCCCCTACAGCTCGACGGTGGGCAAGAAGAGAAAGCCATTCTGTGAGCATAGGATCATTAATAAGACGAGCGGCTCTTCTTTGAATGGAGTCCAGAATGCTAAGTGTTGTAAGGGACGCCATTCCCCAGTCATGAAAACAATATTCTAAAGAGGGTCTGATTTGGAGATACATAAAGAGTGTACAGATTGGAAGAGGAGAAATAATTTCTGGCTCGGAAGAGGAACAAGCTTGGAAGTTGCCGAGGCTATGGATAAAATGTGTTTGTGCCAGTTCAGGTTATTCTCAAAAGTAACGCGAACAAGATTAAACGACTCTTGCTCTGCAGAACTTGGCCGCTCATATGTAGGGATGAGCATTGGCAGACTTTTTTCGCGACAGCGAACATGACTGTGTTTTCGAGGCATTAAACTAAACAAGATTTTTGTCGCCCCAATCCAAAATAAGTTTGAGGTATTGTGAAAGAGTATTGCAATTGACCTGCGCTTGTTTTTCCAAATCAGAATTTCATGGTGGCTTAAGAAATTGAATACTAGAGTGGAGGGTACTATCGTCAGCAAAACTATAAATGAGATTGATTGTGGAGAGAGAAGATCGTTAATGTGCAGAAAAAAGCGTGGTGCCAGCACTGAGCCCTAGGGCACCCCACCATTAATTTGGTAGAAGCTGGAGAAATGACCATCTACACTAACTGATATACGTCGATTAGAAAGGAAACTGGAAAGCCAAGGGCAAAGCTTAGGTGGAAGACTGTAAGAAGGAAGTTTGTCAAGAAGCCCATCATGCCAGACATAATCGGAAGCTTCGGATATGTCAAGAGCAACGATCTGGGATTCACCAAGAAACTCAAGGGACTTGTTCCAGTTGTATAAGACAAAGAAAAGAAGATCAGCTGTAAATCTATGACGGAATCCATATTGTCTATCATGTAAGATCTAATGTTTTTTCTGAAACTTTAAGATTTAATTAATGATTTTTCCATTAATTTGCAAAAACTTAAAGAAGAGATATAGGTCTATAGTTAGAAGGGAGAGTTTTGAACCTTCTTGGGGACAGGTTGCACACGTAGCCTTCCAACCTCCGGGAAAATGCCCGTGTCGTAAGAGATTGAAAGAGGCGAGTTAGGATGGGTCAAACTCGGGAGCAGATTTTTTTAAGACGATTGGTGGTATGCCATCCAGCCCACAGGGACAACTGTTGAAAGAGGAAATTAATAGGAGGATCAAGCAGAATTGGCAGAAAGTTGCTTGCAAATAGTTCGCTTTTCCTTTGGAGGTAGAGACAATTCCATCTTCAGAGATTAGGGTGGAAAAGAATTTGGCAAAAGTTCTAACTAATATTTTTGGAAAGGAACAGAAAGCTTTTCGCATTTGAGCAAGAGAAAACTTTAACTTTTATCCGATTGTTAAAACGGTCTTTTGCTTCTGAGATGGTCTGATTATACTGATTTCTCGCTTCGATGCTAGCCTGTCGATTTTTAGGATGGGTTTTAAAGAAACTTTTTG
>JAHBCN010013254.1:0-24984 GCA_019359885.1 Listronotus oregonensis | reverse complement strand
TTATATTAAAATTATTTTAAAAAAATAAAAATAAGAATTATATATAATATTATTTATATATATATATATATATATATATATATATATATATATATATATATATATATATATATATATAATTATATAACACTTTTTACACCAAAGTACATTTTAAAGTCGTTGCACACCCTTTCATGCGTACGAATAGTGATTTTCTGGTTATTTATACCTTAAACTAAAACTTCATGCAAAAAAATCTGATGGAGAAAAAATTTCTAGATTTTCAGGATTTTTTCATTATTTCCAATGGACTAAATGTATAAAAATTCTTATTATTTTTATAACATTAATTTTAATTAGATAAGATTTTACGTGGGCATTTAAGTTTGATGAAATGGGACCTTATAAGTCAAAACTGATCAAATAGTTCCCGAGATACAAGAGCTCACGTATGAAAAAAAAAACGCTTTAGGTAATAGATATATTTGACCCGTTTTACGGGTCCATGTATCCACCCAGCTGCCCACCCCTTTGGAATATAGACTTCTGAGGGGTCAGTAATAAAAGATGGAAAAGGCGAACACACACAGTCTTTTCCCCAAATCATTACCACTCTCTGCTATCTCATTTGTATTCATCCACGTGTGGATACATTTTTAAGTAAGTCACTTTCTTCCTCTATAGCAACAGCCAGTATTCACTTACTTACATTACAATAAAGAAATGCCGTATCACCAACCTCGGCTCTATCTCCCCTACTATTTCCCTAAAAGTTAATAAAAAGAAAAAACTTACTCTTCCATCAAAAATTGCAAAATCGCACTGTTAAACATCCTCGTTCGACTCTAAA
This sequence comes from Listronotus oregonensis, assembly GCA_019359885.1. NCBI lineage: Eukaryota > Metazoa > Arthropoda > Insecta > Coleoptera > Curculionidae > Listronotus > Listronotus oregonensis. Next base: position 24,155 of record JAHBCN010013254.1, on the reverse strand, counting down.
AAATAAACATATTTGTTAATTAATTATTTTCGCCAGATTTTATATTTTTTTAGTATTCTTAATTTTAAAAAAATATAGTTTAATTACTTTTTCGAGGTATGTAAAGCTTCATACTTTCTTTATTTGGTGCTTATTTCACAAGTTTATTAAGAGCACTTTATTTTCACTATTTTGTCTTTCTTATTTTTATCATAATTACCATAAATTAGAATCAAAAAACCACCTTGGATGACTACTTTATCTCTCAAAAAAACATAAAAGCATAATAAATCTAAATTATTTAAATAATTTTTGAAAACCCATTATATTACTAAAACCACATTATGTTTTACTGGACTAAAAAAATCATATCCCTAACCTTCATAGTTTATAATCCGTATAAATATAAATTATCTTGTTTACCATAACTAAATACAAGTATTTGACTTGTAATAGTATGGGAGACAGCGACACAATTTCGCAAATAATTTCACCAAAGCTAATTTAATTTATTTTTGTGACCCTATTTTGATCCAAAATAAGAAAAATGATATTTAGCCAAGACCTAAAACAAACTTTTAGAAATGGTCTATCCTGTTTTATTTTATTTTTTTACATAAATTAATCAGTTTTGGAGATATCGTTTATTTAGTATTAAACTTTTAAAACATTTCTCTTATTAAGCTATCTATTCTTCTAGGCTTAAAGCCATTATTATTTAAATTATGTCATTTACCCATTTTTTTACTACTTTAAGATATAAAAAAATTAAAGTTTAAACATTAATTCAACTGAAAAAAAAAACTATAATTTTTTTATGTTAAAAATATTAAAATTTTCTCAAGATCATTCTGAACGAGTAACTGTCTTTATAAATTAGTAATATTATTATTTAAATCGATAATTAAAATATTTAAACGATGAGCTATACACATAGAAGCATAGGTAGATCGAGAAATGGTAAGCGTCCTGCCAGGTATATAACAACCAGATAGAGGAGGCACTTATTATTATTTTTTTAAATTTAAATTTAAATTTTATTTCAGTTAAAGTTTTTAGTGGATAGGTATGGGTACAGGTTATACCCCATTGTCTCGAGGCACATATGCATTGGTTTGTTTCATTCAATGAATAGAACATTTTGAATTAATTTTTAAATGGATCGGTGCTGGTATACTTACTTGTACCAGAAAAAATATTGTTATAAGCGAAATATTTAAGGGCCAAAATCACTTTTTTGCTTATATCACCTTTAATACTTATTTTATTAAAAATATGTATATAACCTTTTTTATAGAACTTACTAAAAGGCAGATTTTTTGTTAATTACATTTTTTCGTAACCCTTTTAGTTTTTAAGATATTTATTTTAAATTTAAATCGTTAATATCTCAAACACTAAAAGGGCTACAAAACATTTATATAAAAAAAAAACTGACGAAGTTTTATTAGACTATCTATTTTGATTATATGTGTGACAGTGAGAGCAAACTCTATGAAGATTAATGAAAAGAGTTATGCATCGATACCTGTGAAAGGGTGATTGTGCCCAATGAGACTTTTGATCAGTATATTGAAAGTTACCTCTCCGCAAAATTTCCATAGGGATTTTGCAAGGTTCTTTGCTGTTTAGGGCTTGGACTTAAACTAACCACAAATAAATTAATTATAAATAATATATTATATTATTACCTAAAATAAATATTTTATATAAACATTGTAGTAAATTTTATATACCATTAGGTATAAGATCTTCTGACTTGATTTTTTAGGTGACCTCACACAAAAAAATCAAGGGACGTTAGATCAGGAGATCTCGTAGGTTATCTTACTGGTCACTGGTTACATTTACCTATTCACTGGTTGGAAAATTCATTATTTAAAAAGTTTGTTGTGATTTGTTCATTATGTGGCTGAGGAAAAACATGTTTTAAATGTTAGTTAGTGGAAGTTCCATTATTTGTTTTGCAACATTAGTTAATAAAAGGTTCAAATATATCCCCGAATTTAAATTTTCATTTAAAAAGCGGACTAATCACCTGGGTACCTAGCCAGACATTAAATCCCCACCTAACTTGGTGCCTAACTTCTCGAACTAGGTGTGGATTTACAACTGATTGTAACATTTTTTAATCATAATAAATATATAATATTTTTATTATTATTTACATATTGATGCCCTATCATAAGCAGTTTTACCCTTCTTAGAAAATGTTTTTGCTTAGCTACTCATGGACAAACTCGGCAATCTCATCGGCGAGATAGAAATCACATGGTGATAAATCCAGGCTATAAGGAAAATGTGAAAAAACCTTTGTAATGCATCTTATTAAGAACATTTTTATTTAGTTGGGCAGTATGAGGTCATGCGTTTTTATGTAGAAGAATAACGTTTTAAACGTTTTTTTCATCTTGAACAAAATGCATGCATTTTCTATTGGCAAAAATAGTGCCGTTTATCTAGTCAAGGTTGTAAATTCTTTTTGGAAATCTATTTAATATCGCATGTATAATACCAAAATCCAAACCATCATTAACCATATTTTTTGCTAAACTTAGGTACAGAAAAACCTAAACTTAAAGGGTCCCTTAACGACGAATTTAAAGTGGTGCAAGGAACATTTAATGCCCAAGAAGAACTTAAGCGACGCAAAAAGTGTTGGTGTAACCGGCCATTAAAGTTAAAGCAGGGGCATGAACGTTAAATACGTATGCCCCTGCTTTAACTTTAATGCAATGCAACCATGTATAATACATTTATGATTGGCGAAGAGAAATAATCAAAAATACCAAAATAACGATTTGATCGTAGCAGGCTTTGATATTTCTATTTAATATTAACTTAGATTAAAATAAAAAACGTTTTGAAAACAAGAAAATTAATAAAATGAACAAATTCATTAACATTTTTTAACAACAAAGTTTAAAACTAAGAAGGAAAGCTAAAAAAACTAACACTAAAGCAAATGTTTAAATAAGCCAACTTTTTCTCGAACGCATAACTCGCATAGTCTCAGCACTGCCTCACAAGATCTTCTGACTTGATTTTTTAGGTGACCTTACACAAAAAAATCAAGAGACGTTAGATCAGGAGATCTCGCAGGTTATCTTACTGGTCCCTGGTTACATTTACCTATTCACTGGTTGGAAAATTCAATATTTAAAAAGTTTGTTGTGATTTGTTCATTATGTGGCTGAGGAAAAACATGTTTTAAATGTTAGTTAGTGGAAGTTCCATTATTTGTTTTGCAACATTAGTTAATAAAAGGTTCAAATATATCCCCGAATTTAAATTTTCATTTAAAAAACGGACTAATCACCTGGGTACCTAGCCAGACATTAAATCCCCACCTAACTTGGTGCCTAACTTCTCGAACTAGGTGTGGATTTACATCTGACCAGAAAATCGCATTTTTCCGATTAAAAAGTCCAGTTTTTAAATCGAATCTCATTAGACCAGAGGACTTTCATATAAAAATCTTTTAATTTAATCCCCTTTCTGATTTCCCTGTCTGCAGTTGACCGAGCGACGCCTATTGTATCTTATCTTTGCAACACCAAATTTTCATTATTTTCGTTTGGAAATTTTGTTCTTTTTACTTAAGCAACACTTTCATAAGCTACAAGGTTTTCCTTAAAACGCCTATACATAGTTATACCAGGTTGTCGTCTTTCTGGATACCTATTAAAATTAATTTCCTTAGCTTGTGCGTCATTTCTGCGACACAGAATAAAACACTGCAACATATCGTACTTATGACTGTTTGAGTAATTCATTTTAAAACTTACAATTTATTAACTGAACTAACTTATTACTGACAATAAATCTTTTTTGACAGTAACATGCTTTAAAAAGAAATGTCAAAACCTACTTTGACAACATTAAATAGAAATATCAAAACCTGCTATGATGAAATCTTAATTTTGTTTTTTTTGATTATTTTTCTTCGCCGATCATAAGTGTATTATACATGGTTGAAAAGCATTTTTAATGGCTATTTCAAAAATGTAAAAATTTAATATAGCGTCAATAAGCACAACGAAAGTTGACTCCGGCCGGACGCAGCATAGTTGGCCAAGAAGTTTTTTGAAACCATTTTCGAAAACACCGTATCCTCTTACCCAAATTGTAAAAATTTGATGATTCTAGCTTTTATAGTAAGTACAATATGGTTTTTCAAAAATGCACATTTTTGTATTTCACCCTGTATCTAGTTAACGGTATCGATTTAAAATGTTACAACCCCGGATTATTATTAGGCATACAATGAACAACTTTTATTTCATTTCACCGACCTTGTACCTCTAACGGTTTTCAATATCCCCATGTACATCATCTTATTCTGGACACACTGTATAGGTTTTAAAAAAAGACCTAACTTTAAGACAGGCAAAGTTTAATTTGACTATATTTTTTATTTCTAAAATAACATTTTAATAAGTTTTTGTTGGGTTTACTATCCTAGAAAGTTTCTAGAGGCGGGGACCACTTCGGTCCTGGTCCCGGGGTATAGCGACTGGGTGTACTCAGCTCTATTGACCCCTCTGAACTGGCAGATCGCTTGCAACAGAGAGAAGAAAAAACTGCCCATGTTTATTTTTCATTAAAGTTGATCTTAATAACGGTGGCAGACTTCCCACCAAAACGTAGATAAATCTTGATTTTTTTGGTTTTTTGAGGGGTTTTTATTTTGTCTGTTCCAAGCGATTTGCCGGTTTATTGGGGTCAATAGGGCTGCGCACACGCAGTCGCTATACCCCGGGTCCAGGACCAAAGCGGTCCCATTCTCTGGAAACTTTTTAGGCAAGTAAACTCAACAAGAACTTATTAAAACAAGAATCCGCCACAAAGCCATAGAAAATAACGTTTACAGATACTTCCGATTTAAACCCAAAATAAACAAAAAATAATTTTAGAAAAACAGATCATATCGACAAAAATTTATTTTATCAAGTATTAATTATTAATACTTTTCCGTATTTGTCTAATTCGCCATTCACTGTGAAAGGCCCTGTATTAGGTTATTTAATAACCATAAAAAGTAAAAATATAAACATTACACATAATATGTTTTAATATCCTTAGGTAGTCGTTAATTTGTTTATAGGTACTTTAAAGAGCCTTTCTTCGTATTACATCTTACTAAAATAAAATTGGAATATATCTGGTGGTTTAATAAATATTTCTTAAAACTTGATTCTATTCGAGTTTTTTGGAAGCAAATACCTCTAAAGAGGAGGCCTACACGAAAAAATTTTATATGATCTTGTAGTATTCTTTTCACGTGTTTTTTTATATCCGGGAAATATTCTACATTTTCCGAGACACTCTGTATAACTGAAAGCTCTGATTTACACAAGATACATACTTTTTGTACTGAAAAATAGAGAAGGGAAGCTCTAACAGATGTCAAGGAACAACTTATAGAATGGGCAAATTACATCAAAACCCTTTTTTATGACATTAGACCGGAATTGAGTCTTGATTTTGCAGAAAACACAGGACCAGAAATCCTTAAAGAAGAAGTGATTCATGCCATTCAACAGACTAAAAGTGGAAAAGCGAGTGGTCCCAATGAAATTCCCATCGAACTGCTAAAGTTAATTGATCATCGACATCATTGTTGATCTCTTTAACGCTGTATACAGGGTTATCCAAATTAAGTGTCCACCATTGGTAACTTTGTTATTAGTGAAAATACAAAGTTGTTTAAATTAGCAAACTACTAGCATTTTTAACGCTGGTAAAAATGAGAAATAAAAAAAAACAATTGAGAATCGTTATTTTGATTTTTTCAGTAAAATGACATTTTTTTTAATGGAATCCCCTGTATATTATATTTTTTTCTGTTAAAACATCAAATTTTAAACAAAAAAGTTTATAATGACTTTTCTCCTAGGTTACAAATTGTTAAAGTTATGACCCCCAATCTGAAACAATTAAATTGTATCGACAAACTTTATTTTTAACATCAACTCATAATCTTACAAACTAAAATAACATTTTTTTTAAAAGAAGATGCTCGAACACCACCTTGTTCTTCAAAGCATTTTTGGGCACGTTTTTCAACTGCTCGAACTGTCTTAAGTATGGTCCTACCATCTATCTGGGTTATCTTTTCCCTAACTGCAGTCTTTAAAGCGTCGACGTTATCGTACCTTCGCTTGTAAATTTGGTTCTTTAAGTAACCCCACAAGAAGTAATCAAGTGGGGTTAGATCTGGTGATCTGGGAGGCCACTGGATTGGGCCATTTGTTCCTATCCACTGATCATTAAAAGTAGTACTTAGAAAATGATAAGTACCTCTGGAGTTGTGGGCAGGTGCGCCATGTTGCTGAAAATGCAGATGATGTCTACTTATAAGATCCAATTCGTCTAAGAAATTATTCAGAATTTCTGTCATAAATTCCACATATCTTTCACCAGTTAGGGTGCCCTCATAAAAGAACGGACCAACAATTTTTGAACCATTTATACCGCACCAAACGTTGAAACTGAAACGGACTTGTGGACCTCTTGGATGTACTAACAAAAGATTTTCTCTTGACCAATAATGGTGGTTTTTTCTATTAAACATTCCAGAATTTGAGAAATTTGATTCATCTGTCCATAAAATGTAGCGAAAGTTATTTATATTTTGGCGACAGAAGTTAAGATACCAATGGCAAAAACAAGTCTTCTCTCTGGATCCCTTGCCAAAAGCGTTTGAACTGGTCGGTACTTATACGGAATAAATTTGTACTTTTTTAAAATCCTTTGAACAATACCATAACTGAAATTAGAGTCCTTGAGAATATCTGTTATTGAATTCTCACGATAAGCTTCGAAATATCCAATAAATGCAATTTCCGTGGCCTCGCTTATTGTGAATTCTTTTTTGTCCTTGTTTTAGCAACAACATTTTCGTTGCCCCTAAATTTTCGATAAAGTCTCAGAAAATATCGTTCATACGGTTGAATGCGAGCGGGATATAATTCACTTGCTCTCAAGGAGGATTTTCTGCACACTAAATAGCATTCTAACACATCACACTTTTCTTCATGAGAGAACATTTTTCTTTAAATTAATGATTGACACAATAAAGCCTTTAAACAAGTATTGTTTATAAGCTTTAAGTTTATAAGCAACACACTAATGTTTGACATTATTTGATTTTATCATTGTTTTCCAAAGCCTTCTAGTTGCGAGTATGTCTAGTTTAGCAATTTGTCGCTTATCTTAATGCTGTCAAATCGCGAAGGCCATGTTGTTTTCATAGCCGTCTTAATATTTTAATACTGCAAATAATTAAAAATATTTATCGTTATTTTGACTTTATTTTTGACTCTAGCGGAAAAGTCATAATAAACTTTTTGTTTAAAATTTGTTGTTTTAACAGAAAACAATATAATATACAGGGTTTCCATTTAAAAAAAATGGTATTTTACTGAAAAACTCAAAAATACGTTTCTCAATTTTTTTCTATTTCTCCTTTTTACCAGCGTTAAAAATGCTACTAGTTTGCTAATTTAAACATCTTTATATTTTCACTAATAACAAAGTTACCAATGGTGGACACTTAATTTGGATAACCCTGTATACGACAGTTATCATTCCTAAAGAGTGGCTCCAATCTACATTTATAACGCTGCCCAAAAAATCAAACGCCAAATGTTGTTCCGAGTACCGAACGATTTCACTGATGAGCCATACACTTAAAGTTCTATTGCGTATCATTCACAATAGAATTTATGCAAAATTTGATATAGAAATAAGTGACAACCAGCTAGGGTTCAGAAAGGGTATGGGTACAAGGGAAGCATTGTTTGGATTAAATGTTCTTATGCAAAGATGTCTGGACGTAAATCAAGATATATACATTTGTTTTATAGACTTTGGGAAAACGTTTAACAGAGTCCAACACGAAAAACTGATAGAAATATTACAAAGAAAAAATATTGATACACGGGACATAAAACTAATAGCAAACCTGTACTGGGGGCAAACAGCTAGAGTTAGATTAGACGGTTGTTTATCTGAAAATATAGAAATACAGCATGGTATTCGGCAGGGGTGTATTTTGTCTCCTTTTCTTTTCAATGTTTACAGTCAGTTCATCTTTGAGGAAGCTTTTGCAGAAGGAGACGAAGGAATAAAAATAAACGGTCAACAATTTAACAATTTTAAGTATGCAGATGATACAGATACAACAGACAGCATTGAAGATCTGCAGAATCTGCTGCAAAGAATAAATGACTCTTGTAAACGATATGGACTTAAAGAATGAGACTTAATGAATTTATAGAAAACAAAATATATGGTTATCACAAAACAACAAAATATAGACGTAAACTTAACAATTGATAACGCTAAAATTGAAAGAGTACAACACTACAAATATTTAGGCACAATAAAAAATAAAACTGCTAAACAGTTACAAGAAATAAAACCCAGAATTGAGATAGCCAGAAGATCTTTTATCAAACTTAAAAAGTTTCTTTGCAGCAAAGACATAAACTTAGAATTGAGGATAAGAATACTTCGATGCTATGTATTTTCAACTATATTATATGGTGCCAAAGCATGGACCCTTAAAACAGCTAAAATAAACAAACTGGTAGCGTTTGAAAGATGGTGCTATCGTCGCATGTTGCAAATTTCGTGGGTCGACAGAGTTACAAATGTCGAAGTGCTGCGTCGTATGAACAAAGAAGAAGAGATTTATAAAACGCTTAAGAAAAAGAAACTCGAATATTTTGCACACATTATCAGAGGTTCAAAATATAAATTGGTGCAAAATATTATGGAGGGAAAAATTCAAGGAAGGCGTTGTCAGGGTAGAAGAAGAACTTCATGGTTAAGAAACCTCAGAGAATGGTTCTCAATGACGTCCAATGAACTGTTCCGTGCAGCTGCAAATAAAGTGCGCATAGCTATGTTGATAGCCAACCTCCGTTAGGAGATGGTACACGAAGAAGAAGAAGAAGAAGACATACTTTTTAAAAATTTTCAAAAACGAATTTTTCTCTTTCATTAACATCTTTTTCTTGTTGTTTTTTTGTTAGATTTTGTTGCGAAAACCTAGGCTATTCGGTATAATTTTAATTACTACTCTTGATCAAATATTTTTGTTTGTTATTATATATATATATATATATATATATATATATATATATATATATATATATATATATATATATATATATATATATATATATATATATATATATATATACAGGGTGCCACAGATTCGAGTGCCTGCATGGGAATCTCGGAAACCGTAAGAGATACGAAGTCGGTTAAATTATGGCAAAGTTGTGTATTTGCATAACTAACCATGTCCACTTTGGAAAGTTGCAAAATTCCGAGTACTTCCGGAGATATCTGGGAAAAACCGAAATTTGCCGATTTCGTTTTTATTTTTTGCTGACGTTATTTAAAGAGATATGGAAAAACAAAAGACACTTTCTCATGGCCACTTTTTTAGCTCTACAAAACAACGTTAATAGATTTTCCGTACGACGTTTCTTTTTTGTTAAACCATCATCAACTATATTTTTTTAAATACGCACCTGGGTTTTTTATTTAATTTTTTTGAACCCCTTGTTATCCCAATTACAAAAATGTATAACACTTAATATTTATGAACAAATATGGAACGCCCCTATAAGAAATGATGTGCGTTCTTTGTCTAACTCATTGTCTCTTATGGAAAATATGTTTATTTAACAAAAAAATATTAAGTGTTATACATCATTGTAATTGGGATTATAACTGCTTCAAAAAAATGCAATAAACAATTGAGTGTCGTATTTAAAAAAATAAAGTTGATGATGGTTTAACGAAAACGAAACGTTGTACGGGAAATCTCTCAACGCTGTTTTGTAGATCTTAAAAAGTGGCCATAAAAAATGTCTTTTGTTTTTCCCTATCTCTTTAAATATCGTCAGAAAAAAATAAAAACGAAATCGCCAAATTTCTGTTTTCTCCGGATATCTCCGGAAGTACTGGGAATTTTACAACTTTTTAAACGGCATGTTGTTAGGCACCTAAATGGCAAACTTTGCTCATAAATTTAACCGACTTCGTATCTCTTACGGTTTCCGAGATCCCCATGCATGCACTCGAATCTGTGGCACCCTGTATATATATATATATATATATATATATATATATATATATATATATATATATATATATATATATATATATATATATATATATATTAATTCTATAAACTGACATGAAACTAACAATCAAAAAGATAATTTTAAAAACTAATAGAATATTGTAAAAAATTAACATTTAATTATAAGCAAATATGGTATTATACAAGATCCCTTTTAACATTTTTATTAACACCTTATGAAAAAAGACAGATTCAATATTAAAACCAATCAACCGATGATAATGCCATGCTTTTTTACTATCCGGTGTTTCGTATATTTCAAAAAGTAAAGTGTGTCAAAGTTACTTTATTGATTATAATTCTTTTAAAAAATTAATCTTTAGTTAAGTATAAGCTTTTTTTCTTTAAACACAGTCTGCAGTTATAAATCTTACACATTACCTTAATTGTGTTTGTTCAATTTTTTTGCAGAGGATAAATTTAAACAAACATTATTAAGTAATATAAACTAGTCGTCCATTGAAATTGTATTTTATTTACTTTTATGTTTGAAAACTTAATTAAAAATCACAATATACAGTGTGTCCCAAATTGGTGGGGAATGTATGGGGATCTTGGAAACCACGATAGATAGAAAATCGGTTAAATGGGGCAAGTTTTGGACAATTATGTTAGTAAGTTAATCCCGTTTACTACGTGGTTTTATCTATTCAGGTTTTTGAGAAATTTTGAAAAAACCTAAAAAATGCATTTTTGAAAATCGGCCATATTTTTTTTATAAGTGAAATTTTTTTAAATCTGTAAAAACTTCTTCACGGCAACTTTTTTTGTAGAATATGACCGAGTAGTTAATTTTTATTTTCTACGTTTCGGGTTTTTAGAATCATCATCAACTTTATTTTTTCATATGGACGCCATATTGGATTTTTACGCAGCTAAATAGTGCTTTTTATTCTGATTTTAACAATGTATAACAAGTTATAATTTAAGAGTTTATAACCTCATTTATTTCAAAAAACAAATATTTTCTCAGTTGGCCTTGATTCCGGCGAACGTCATTTTTTTGTAAACAATAAAATATTAGTAATTGGCAAAATAGATAAGCTGAACAGATATTTTGCGGAAATGGGTTCGCGAACATAGCTATAGCGTTAATGCCGTGTTACAACAAAACTGCACGTAACAAGTTAATTGAAACAAGTGAAAACAAAAACAATGAAAAGTGGCTAAACTAATATTCCTACTAAAATGAAGATGTAAAATAACGACCCAAAATTCAAAATGTTGTCCATATTTCTCAACATATTAACGATATTTTTTTAAATAGTCCTAACTACCCTATGAATGGTTCACCTAGGTATGTGGAATTATCTATCAACATCCCTGGCTGAAGATGTTGGATTTTCTTTAAAATGTTGGTTAACTCCAGCATCTTGTTGTCAATTTTCTTTAAACGTACTTCTTAGGTGGTAGTTTTTTAAAACTTCCGAATTTAAACAAATTTGTAACCAGTTTTCGAAATTATGTTAGTTTAGGATGTTGCCTTTCAGGAATATTGTCGAAATACGTTTTCGCAGCTTTAATAACATTTCTATTGCTTTGGAAATAACGTTGCAAAATATCAAGTCTTTTCTTTAAATAATTAACCATTTTACAAAGTTGAAAAAATTTTAATAACGTACCCGAGCTACTGCGAAAATATTTGTTTTTTGAAGTGGATTAGGTTATAAACTCCTAAACTATAACATGTTATACATTGTTGAAATAAAAATAAAAAGCACTATTTGGCTGCGAAAAATCAATATGGGCCCATATGAAAAAGTAAAGTTGATGATAATTCATCAACTTTACTTTTTCATATGGGCGCCATTACATTGTGTTGTAACACGGTATTAACGTTGTAGCTATGTTCGCGAACCCATTTCTGTAAAATATCTGGTCAGCTTATCTATTTTGCCAATTACTAATATTTTATTGTTTACAAAAAAAAATGACGTTCGCCGGAATCAATGCCAACTGAGAAAATATTTGTTTTTTGAAATAAATGAGGTTATAAACTCTTAAATTATAACATGTTATACATTGTTGAAATCAGAATAAAAAGCACTATTTGGCTGCGTGAAAATCCAATATGGCGCCCATATGAAAAAATAAAGTTGATGATGATTCTAAAAACCCGAAACGTAGAAAATAAAAATTGACTACTCGGTCATATTCTACAAAAAAAGTTGCTCTAAAGAAGTTTTTACAGATTTGAAAAATTTTCATTTATAAAAAAATATGGCCGATTTTCGAAAATGGATGTTTCAGGTTTTTTCAAAATTTCTCAAAAACCTGAATAGATAAAACCACGTAGTAAACGGGATTAGCTTACTAACAAAATTGTCCAAAACTTTCCCCTTTTAACCGATTTTCTATCTATCGTGGTTTCCAAGATCCCCATACATTCCCCACCAATTTGGGACACACTGTATAGGGCAAATCTTTGACTTCATTTAATTTTCACTTAATCACTTTTTAAAATCTCACCCAGCTAAGCTTGTTGAGTAGAAAAAGACGTGCTTTTTCCTGTTTTTTTTTTATTTACGTGGGTGCTTAAGAAAGTTTTTTATTGAATCTTGAAGATTTTTGTTTTTTTTTTCTAATATCTCAGCCGCATTAAAATATTTTTTTGGTTTTGCTTGTGCCAAATTAAAAGTCTTTAAGCGCGGATAAAGCACAAGTTTTTTCAAAAATTTTTGGCGAGAAAATAATTTTTTTTAGTCTTTAAATTTTTTAATTTTTTTTAACAAATCCTATTGACCCACGTTATTATGAAAAAAATATATGTGATGTGTCTTTAAAAGATCTAGCTTTATAAATTTTTTCATAATTTTTAAGGGGGTCAAAAAATTAATTTTTTTTTTTCGCTATTTTTCGATATGTTTTTAGAAAAACTTTCAATTTTATTATTGTTTGAACAAAATGCATGCATTTCTATTGGCAAAAATAGTGCCGTTTATCTAGTCAAGGTTGGTTAGTGTAGTCAAAGTTTTTAAAGCTTTACTAGCGTCCAATTTTTGTACGTTGTCGTAGTAAATTCTTCTTGGAAATCTATTTAATATCGCATGTATAATACCAAAATCCAAACCATCATTAACCATACTTTTTGCTAAACTTAAGTACAGAAAAACCTAAACTTAAAGATAAGGGTTCCTTAATGACGAATTTTAGGTGGTGCAAGGAACATTTACTGTTTAAGAAGAACTTAAGCGACGCAAAAAGTGTTGGTGCAACCGGCCATTAAAGTTAAAGCAGTGGCATGAACGTTAAATAGATATGCCATAAAAAATTAATTGGGACACAACCTCGTACAATAAGGAGAAAAAATACATTAAAAAGTTTTATATGTTAAAGCAAAGTATCACGTTTTGGATGCATAAAATAAATTTATTTGGAAATTAAACCAGTTACATTTGGGCATGTTTATTCTGATTAAATCCCAAAAGCATTACTTTGAACATGAGAAAATTAAATATCATATATCTATTATAGTTAAAAAAAATGTTACAACCAAATGTCGGTTTTTCGGTTTTATAATAAAAGTATTATATATATATATATATATATATATATATATATATATATATATATATATATATATATATATATATATATATATATATATATATATATATATATATATATATTATTATTTTTTTCCGAAAAATAAAATTTAAATAACTTTTAATTAAGTTAACAAATATATATATATATATATATATATATATATATATATATATATATATATATATATATATATATATATATATATATATATATATATATATATTATTAAAAAGTAGAGGCAAAGGACCCCACAATTTTCTAATGAAAAATGGGTTTCGGCCAATTGTTTTCAAAATTTGCATAATAATAGTTTTTAACACGCTGATTAAAAGTCTTTACGGTCACAAATCCAGAAAACTCCTCCAATCTCTCCAAAGTCCCCCTTAAAGGTGCTTGGGGATTTTTTTTATGAAAAATGGGGTTTGACCAATTGTTTTCAAACTTTGCATAGTAATAGTTCTCAATACACTCTTCAAAAGTCTCCACGAGCACAAAACCCTAAAATCCCCCCTACCCCCCAAAATCACCCTCAAAGGTCACTGGGGATAATTTTGACTGATAGTTTGGCCAATTGCTCTGCGAAATTGTTCCAAAGTGTTGTCGAATTGAAGCCACTTAAATAGATACAGATCTACAGCCTGATATCTTCTATACCTGGATTTCTTACGGGTTATATAACCCCCTCAATACTTCCTTCCTCGACTTCAGACTTCAATCTCACCAACTACTAAAGTTTACTTCCCTGTTAACGAGTGGCGAGGCCATTTTATCATAAATTCCATTCCATGGCCAGTTGTATATTCATGTTACCCTCCAACCCCAATAATTGGATAGCTATTCGACCCTCCTCCAAGGCCTTGCCATATAAAGTTACTGCTCACGAATTTATAACTGTAACTATTTAAGTGGCTAGCAATTGACCTAACTATCACTCAAAATCATCCCCATTGATCTCTGAGAGTGATTTTGGTGGGGTTTTCGGGTTTTGTGCCAGTGGAGACTTTTAATCAGTGTGTTGAGAACTATCAATATGCAAAGTTTAAAAACAATTGGCTGAAAGCCATTTTCCATAAGAAAAATCCCCAGTGACTTTTGAGGGGGATTTTGGAAGGGTGGAAGGGTTTTCGGGTTTTGTGCCTAAAGATACTTTTGATCAGAATGTTGAGAACTATTACTATGCAAAGTTTGAAAACAATTGATCGAAACCCATTTTCCATATAAAAACCAATGACTTTTGTGGATGATTTTGGGGGGTTAGGAGGGTTTTCCAGTTTTGTGCTCGTGGAAACTTTGGATCAGCGTGTTGGGAACTATCACTATGCAAAGTTTGAAGACAATTGGCCGAAACCCATTTTCCATAAGAAAAATACCCAGTGACCTTTAAGGGTGATTTTGGGGCGTTGATGCGGTTTTCAAGTTTTGTGCCCGTGGAGACTTTGGATCAGCGTGTTGAGAACTATCAGTATGCAAAGTTTGAAAACAATTGGCCGAAACTAATTTCCCGTAAGAAAAATCTCAAGTAACTTTTGAGGGTGATTTTGAGGATATTGAGAGGGTTTTCGGGTTTTGTGCTCGCGGAAACTTTTTATCAGCGTGTTGGAAACTATCACTATGCAAAGTTAAAAAACAATTAACCGAAAGCCA
The DNA here is from genome assembly GCA_019359885.1 of Listronotus oregonensis. Lineage (NCBI taxonomy): Eukaryota > Metazoa > Arthropoda > Insecta > Coleoptera > Curculionidae > Listronotus > Listronotus oregonensis. The sequence goes on along the minus strand of JAHBCN010013254.1, from coordinate 8,815 downwards.
TTTTTCATAAAAAATTGGGTGGTTTTTTAAAAAAAATATCGTCTTTACCAGTTCATTTTTAATCTTTTCAATCCAAAAGTTATTTTAAATTCTTAAAAAAAATGAATTAAAAATAAATTTAAAAGTTTTTTTAAAAAAAATACCGAAATGAGCAAAAAATGGATTTTGCATTTTTTGACCCCCTATCACCCTTTTAAAAATTATGAAAAAACTCATGAAGCTAGATCTAATAAAGATACATCACATATATTTTTTCATCATAAAGCCTAAAAAAATGAATTTCGCGCCAAAAATTTTTGAAATAACTTGTTCCGCGCTTCAAAACCTTTAATTTGGCGCAAGCAAAACTAAAAATATTTTAATGCAGCTAAGATATTAGAAAAAAACAAAAAATCTTTATGATTCGATAAAACACTTTCCTTAAGCACCCACGCAAATAAAAAAAAAACAGGAAAAAGCACTTTTTTATACTCAACAAGCCTAGATGGGTGAGATTTTAAAAAGTAAAAAATCCGATTTTGCCCCTCCCTTATGCGCCAAGGCCCTTTTTTGTAATGACGGACTAAGATCTAGAAAATGTGCTTTAGACAAAGGCAATGCTTTTGATATTAAAAGCGCAATTTTAATTTATATTCTGGAAGGTGATTTTTTAAAGTTCAGATGCTAAAACTTTTCCCTGTTATTTAAAAAATAATAATTTTTGTTCTTGGTTCTTCCTTATTTGTATTAGGCATCCCAAAATTATAGAACTAATAATAACAAAATAAAAATTGATTGAGAGAAATGCAAAACATTTCTGGAAATAGTCAAAATAAATCTAACCCTTAAAAAATTTTGAGCGTGACGATTCTATGCAGTTCTCGGAGTTATCACCTCGCAGATTACTTCATGCCTTTAAACCTTATTACCACGTTAAAAATCGTATCGCGCATACCGCAACTGTGAAAATAGCGCTTCCGTAAATACTGCATGACGTTGCAGCACTACCCATCTTCTTCTTTTTTTTCTTCCTTGGTAGCCGTCTAGATTTACTACCGGAGGCAAGGCAGCCTCTTGGGCTTTTTGTGCCTAATCTCCCATTATCTTTTATACCAATCCTCCCATTGGTCTTGTTGCTTCCATAAGTCTGTATAACCCCGAGACTGGTAGGTTGATATATTCCTATGGGCTCATTTTCGGTTGCCCAAATAATGCCTGTCTTTTGTGATTTAACGCTTCACATTCACACAGTATGTGGTAGGCTGTTTCTTCCCCCTCGTCGCACATTCTGCAACTTGGGTCCCCATTATATCTTCTGCAGGTGTTCTCTCAGGTTATCCTGGGCTCTTAGCAGTTCTACTGTTATTTAAAGTCTTTTCCCACTTTGTCTGGGTAGTTCTTCCTTCGTTCATTTGGATGGGCCCCTTATGAAGCTTTTTCCATGTCTTATTCTACTGAGGCTTTCCCAGTATTCCTCGTGTTTGCTTTGAATTCATTCCCTGGTTTGCCCTCGTGCTGTGGTTTTGGTCACGCCAAGGGCAGGTTCTGGTCCAAAGTATGGTGTCGATGATCCCTGTCTTGCCAGCTCATCCGCTTCTTCGTTGCCTTCTATTCCCGAATGTCCTGGTACCCACAAGAGAGTTACCCTGTTGCGTTCTCCCAGGACTTTCAGTTCTGTTTGGCATTTCCATGTCAGCTTGGACGTTACCTTGGGGTTTGCAAGTGCCCCTAGTAACGCCTGGCTGTCTGTTATTATGCAGATTCGCTTGTTTTTATAAGCCCTCCTGTTGTTTTCTTTTGCACAGTGCAGTAAAGCATATATTTTTGCTTAAAATACAGAACTGTGTGTTCCTAGTGGAATGAAGAATTGGGAATTCCTCATTTCACTATACACGCCCGCTCCAGTTCCCTGCTTAGTTTTGGAACCATCCGTATACCAGATGATGTCTATAACCGTGCTGGGGAGATCGGGTTGATGCCACTCACTTCGATCTGGAATTTTTATCTCGAAGTTTTTGTTGAATAAGTATTGGAGAATCATTTGGTCTGTTCTTTCGTCCAGAATGTTGCCGCCAACCTGACTTTTTATTTTGCTATGTCCCAACCTAGCGTAGACACCAGTTGGTTTTTGTTGCAGTCGGAAGTAGCCCATTCTTGCCTCTCCCATCACTCCCTATTAGTTTCTGAAAGGCTTACGTATAGTGCGCATGTTAGAGTCATTATAATTAGTTTTTGAAACCAAGATTAAAAAAGTAAAACATAAAAAAATCAATTTACGTTCAGTTTATAAAAAATTAACGCAGCTATAATTGCATGATTAAATTTGTGCCAGGTGATAAATCTTTACAGACATTTAATAATCTATTTTACCCATAATAACATGTATCATTAAATAAACATACATCATTGTTAGGAAACATAGACATCTAACTTGAAAATTTTTATAGTAAATCGAATAAAAAATATAGACTTGTTGAAACATAATTAGTAACGTATAAAGTAATATTGCCCATTAAAAAAATATGAGTATATTATAAATTACTTTAATTTATAATTTTGTCAAGTTACGGGTAATTAAAAAATTATGTATTTTTTTCACATGCTCTAATACTTTTTAATGTGCCTTTCTTAAAATTAACAATAGTTTTGTCCTTTAGTTAACCAATGTATATTATGTCAGTGAAAATAAAAATATCTAAATTCACTAATTTTGTATTTATATTGCTTGACATTACACGTCCGAAATTACGCGTACCATGGTATGCCTGAGCTGTTCCAATGTTGCTTTCAAATTATATCATCAATTTGAACAACACCCCTTCTAACTAGCCTTAAAGTTATGATGACAAAACCATATATTTTTAAATTGATATCCTATATCTTTTTTATTATTTGCAAAATTTTTATATATCCCAGAATGTGTAGGCAATCTCTCGGAATCTGATAGAAAACCTAAAAATATTATGACAAGTTCCCATAAACTGTTTTCCTACGACCCTCCCCTACGGAGATACAGGTACATAACGGACTTCCCTGGAAATCGTTTTTTTTTAATAACTTTTAAAATACTACGCGTAATTTATTTTTTTTTTAAATGAAGGTACTAGATATGTTTTTTTAAAATGAACCCATTAAATTATATTTGGCTGCGACGGCGCATATTAAACCATACCCGCGCTGTGTGGTGGTCTCATCGACCCTTGCACACAAATTACATGTTTCGTTATTGTTTGCGCTGTAATAATTAAGATTGTTTTGCCTTGTGTGATTTTTGATTTTTGTGGTTGAATTAATAAAAACCTTTTTATTTTAGTGATTAGTGTTAATTAAATTGTGGCTATAATTTTTTGTTTATTGTTTGTTACTTATAATATCGTAACAATATGCCTGAAGGTTATATTTTTTTGTCTTGCAAATCCAAGGGTAACATACCCGGCATTTCTTATTTTAGGTTAGCCTTGGTGGACTGTTCTAAGATTTAAAAAAATAAAAACATGCCCAGGTAAAAAATTTTATACTTCTCGTTTAACTTGTTTATGTGTCTGAGGTAACAACAAACAATCAGTCTAAATTATGGTAATTTTCTCATTTTTTTTACCATCGCCGATTTCGATGATTTTTTTTGCATACGGTGGCCCTGATTATAAATCTGAAGAAGGTTTTTTTCGACAACAAGTACACGAAACTATCATACAATGTTTGAAATTTATAAAAAAAACACAGTGTAAAAAAACACAGTGTTTTTAGTCAGGTATTTTATTAAGATTTTTGGTAAAAATACAAAACTCCAAAAATATTGACCATTTAAATAAAGGGCTGTAAAGTGGCGGCATCTATTCTTTCCATATTAAATGTTGTGCAAAAAAAAACTGTAAAGGTATAGTTAGTTTGAATTTGGCATTTGATAATGTCAACTTTATACACGATACCAAAAAATTATGGAAGTCCGGACGTGAGTATATTTACTGCGTAAACTGGGTCTTTTCCTCTATGCTCGCCTACCTCTTTTGCTCTGCACGTGTGGACAATTTTGCTCTACAGCACTGGCCTTCCATTAACCCTTAAGCGTCCTTGACCGCAACTCTAAAACGATGCATTTCTGAAAAGCTGTTAATAGGAACTTTTTTTTGTATTGCACCAGGAGATGAGGCATTCTGGCTAGGATTTTTTTTGTCCTGCATGGATTTACTTGAAATTTTCACAGAGGGTAGGGAATAGCTCAAGGATCAAAGTTTATATCATGCCGAGGTGTGCTTTTATCCTGGGGGTGGTTGCCACCCCATCTTGTGGGGAATTTTTTCTACATTTTACCTACAGATATCGATAAAGAAAGTAATTTTAAGTAAAAAATGTTTTATACATTTTTTTCTTAAAACTAATATTTTTCGAGTTAATCGCGACTGAAAGTAAAAGTTTTTCGACGAAAAAATCGACGTTTTTAATGGGGTTTTCACGAATAACTCAAAAAATATGCATTTTATCAAAAAACCTGTAAAAAACAAAATTGAAGCTTATAAAAAAAATAGAAAAAAATGTTTTTTTTATAATTTGTCGACAATCAATACAGACCGAGCTACGGTTTGTTAATGGTTAGCTTTTGTTCGTCAAATGTTAAATTTAAAAAATTCAAAGACAAATAGCGGGAAAAGTTTACATTTTTCAAGGAAAACATATAAGATCTTTTTTAAAGTATATAAAAAGACCTTCCTTTTAAAAATAAAAAAAGGGTTGTTAGCATAAAAATTGAGCAAGTTATGATAAAAATAGGGTCGGTCCCTACTTTTTTCTACGAAAAGATCATTAAAAACAACCCCTTAATTCCCCTCTTACTTAAAATAGATCTGTACCCTTCTGCGATTCTTTTTATATATGTATAATAAATACATTCTAGAAGTTTAACCAAATTAAAATGCTTAATTTTAGAAAAATTGGAGTTTAAAGTGAAAAACGATTTTCCGCAATTTCGTAAAAATAGCCATTTTCTTCAAAATAACTCCAACAATACTGAAGATACGAAAAAAATGCTAGGGCACGGAATTATAGCTTTTTTAATAACAAAGACTTTTCATTTTATATATTTTTCTGTACAATAAATATTTGGCCAGATATGGCCGTTTAAAGCCTCTATTTACGAGCGAGCACCACCTTATTCTAGCCCTTTAAACTCATCCCATTAAAAAAATAAGTGATTAAAAAGGATTTAATGTACATAGCCTTGTAGCTCTTAAAAAACCCTACAAAATTATTTTTGAACAAACTTTATATCATTAAAACTAAAGGAGCTATGTTTAAAAAACCAATCAACTTTTTTTCGAAAAAGTCGAATAGCCCACTTCGGAGCATAATATTCTATAAAACCGGTATACTTTATACTTTTACCGGTATAATTTTTGTATGCAATTCTACTTTCTTTTCCTATTTATATCTATTATATTGGTTTATAAGAATTGCAATGTTGTAAGGGGTGGTTTTTAAGGATTGAAAATTTGCAAAAGAATGAAATTGGTAATATTTCAGGCAGTAATATTCTTAATTATTAAATCTGTCAAGCTATTAATTTTTTGGAGATAAATCTTTTTTTTACTTAAGCTATAATAAGGGTTGATTTATAAGGGTCGAAAAGTTGCGAAATGAAATTAGTACATATTTTAAGCAACCATGAAATAGAATTTAAAGGCTTAGAAGCGCTTAATTTCAAATTTTTATACAAATCGATGCAGGACACAAAAATTGCAAGGTTTTGCAATTTTTTAGCTTCATTTCCGGGACAATAAGAATTTATCATCAAATCGTTTTAATTTGTCATTTTTTTTTAATCTCATAAGGGGTGGTTATTTAAAGCTTAAGTTATGGTAGTTAAATATTTATTATACCGTAAACTGTTAAAATATTTTTTTCTACAATAAAAGCGTTATTTAATAATTTTAAAATGAAAAAAACATTTTTTTTTAATTTCGTTATTAAGGGTGATTTTTAAGGGTTAAAACGTTAAAATATAATGTTAGATATAACTCACAACATAAAAATAGATTCATTCTACATATTTAGCTATGAATTTAATTTACATTTCTATGCTTTTTTAATTTTTTTAGAATAAGGGGTGGTTTTTACCCCCTAAAAATAAAAAGCACACCCTAAACATATATAATCAGATCTAGAGGGTAAAAGCAACTTAATTCCAAATTTTCATAAAAATTGAAACTGTACAAAAAAATCCGGAGGTCCAACAGCTTTTTTCTCCCCATCCACTGTACTTTAATGAGAGAAAGACGCTGCCGAAAGGTTTACTTTTTAAACACCCTGAATATTTGTTTAGTTTTGTTAACACCTTAATAATAAACTATTTTATATGGACAATAATAATATCCTTAAATAGTACTATAAATGGATGACAGTTTTAGATGTTAATATACAGAACCAAATAGTATTTAAATTTTTTTATATTTTAGAAAAAAAAACTACTTATTACGTGTTCTGTAGCAAATTGTGATAAATTAACATGTTCAATATTCATCGACTATGGACCTGGTAAATAACTTTTGTGCAATATTCGTCTTAAATTTTCAATAGAGAGCACGATTAATAAACTTAAAAGACATGGTTGCAAATGGTATATTGAACCGTATAATTTTTATTAATATTGTTATTACGCTTTGAACTGAAAAGCGCATTCTAATCGTGAATTACTGCCTTGGCAACCCATAAAGTACCTTGCAATATCTCTTGTTTTATTTCTAAAAACTATGTTATCTAGTTTATTATAGTATCACTAGGTACTTTTACTTTTATTAAATAGGATATAGTATGTTATATTGTTGAATAATCAAGTTTTGGACATAATTTCAGACACCGTAACGGGTTCTCGACATTGTCTTTAAATTAGTGCTGCTCGAAGCATTAAAAGGTGACATTACGGTTTTTTAGATCGACTATACTATAGTAAACTATAGTTAATATATCCCAAAAGCTTTATTTATGAATAAAACCTAGATTTATCTCAGATTAATGATAAAGAACATGAAATAAAATAAATTTACAGTAAAAATAGAACGGGGTAGTGAGCCATACACTACTTCCTATTTGAAATATTTATTTGATTCTCTGACTAAAATAACAGTTAATCGTAAGCCCAAAATTGGGAATGGGAACCAAGTTGCAGAATTTGCGACGAGGAGTAAGAAACAGCCTACCATATCCTGTAGGGAAATTATTTGGGCAATCGAAAATGAGCCCACAGGAATATGTCAACCAACCAGTCTCGGGGTTATACAGACTTGTAGAATGAACAAGACTAGTGGAATGATTGACATAAAAGCTAATGGGAGATTAGGTAGAGAAAAAGAAGAAGAAGTATAAAACCTAAAATTTTCATTTTTTGCGGATTACAATAAATGATACAAAATTATTAAGAAAGACTGAAAAAGAAGCTAGACGAAGACGAAACCAATATAAATATCAGCCGTGCCACCCTCCATAGAGTTGTTTGTTTAATGGGATTTAAATACCGCAAAATAGACAAAAGACAAGTAGTAATGGAATCGCACAGATTACGCACTTGGAGATTTAATAACCTTCAAGAAATTAAAAGATATAAGTAAAAAAACAGATCCATAATTTACCTTGATGAAACATGGTTCGATACACACCACACAGTATCCAAAGGATGGGTTGATTCCAGTTAAAACTGTCAGACGAAAGCACCTTTAAATAAAGGAAAACGATTATCATAATACGCTGGTTCAGAAGACGGACTTGTCCCAAACTGCTTGATGGTTGTCTGCAAAAGAATAAGGATTCTCGCTTGGATTATCAGTGAGGATACAAGTGCAGAACTTTTTGAAAACTGGTTGCAAAATTATCTTAAAAAAATATTCAACCAAAAGTGTTATTGTCATGGATAACGCAAGCTACCACAGCCGTCTGCTAACACACAGCACAAGTTCAAAAACTGAAATCCAGGAATATTTGTTAGAAAATGATATTTATTTTAAATTCAGTTACAAAAAGCGCAACTTTTGGAAGTCCTAAATTCATATGCAATTAAAAAATAATATGTATGTGAAAATTTGGTTGAACAGGCTGGGCATACTGTCTTACGTCTTCCCCGTATCACTTGGTTTAACCCCATAGAGCATTTTGGAACCAATAAAATCAAATTCAGGCAGAAAAGTTACACCTTTCTTTGTCCCAGTGTTATAAATTTGAGACAAATTAATAACCAAATAAAGTTGAGAGCTGGAAAAAATTTAAGCACATTATAATAATTGAAGACTTTACATTTTTATACAAAAAAAACATAAATCCTATTTAATTTTTTCACAATCAATTTATGACTTGATAAAAAAGAATTAGATTTAGATATTTAGAATAAAAATGTAATTATGTATAATAATATGTTATAAATTTATTAAAACTTTGCATATATTTAATTTTTTAATGTAATTTTAAAGATGATACCTAAATAAAGAATTAATTATAAATTTTTATATTATTAGAGTCCGTCCCAAATGTTTTGGGCCTTTAGTACCCTGATCCCCAGTTTTATTGTTGCGGCAGGTATAATCCATAAAAAGAAGGCAAAAGTAACACGGTATACTTTGAGACAAAAATTTTAAGAAGGAAAAACATGTTACCGACGGTGTCACGTGTTTGTCAAAAACTAGAGGCCTCAGACCACCGAACAAACACTACTCCTCAGACCGCTTGAAGAGGTTACCGAACGAAGTAGTTGACGACTGGAGAGGGTGTTAGTTCCCTATTAGAGTTTGGTTTAAATTGGTCTGACCTACACCTTTGAATGTTGCAAGTGAAATTGTTTTCCCAAAAATCTAATGTT
>JAHBCN010013253.1:0-24962 GCA_019359885.1 Listronotus oregonensis | reverse complement strand
AAAATTTGTAATCATATTTACCAACGTGTATTCTTATACTAGGTTTAAATGTATTTTAGGAAATAATTTTTCACAGTACATGTTTAAATAATTAAAATTGTATTATTTAATAAAAAAAAAAATAAGATTAAGATTATTAAAACGAATATAAATTCGAAGCTTATTTTCGACAGAAATAATGCCTACTTTCTGTTACTTCTTTTATTGGTTTGGCAACAGTGTTCGTTTATACAGCAGCGTGTGCACGTATATTTTCTCGATGGACGCTCGCTCAAGGAATCTCAGCAAGCGAGCGTCCAAACCTATTACCAAAAATTTTACATTGTTCTGTGTGTCTATAGTGATAACTGCAATTGTCTTTGATAAAACATAGCCAAACCTTTAATGAAAGTTATGAAATTTTACATTTAGCTAATAAAGGTCAAAAACTTTTTTTTTTTTTTTAAATCCTTGAAAGTTAATAAAATTAAAAACACCTAGTTTATTTTAAACGATCAACTAGAGGTTTAGTCTGAGAGGAATAGACGCATGAGTACCCAAAACTATTCCACCTCAATTTTTTTATACGATCCTCTTTAAATTATTGTTTAAACAATTGCTAAAAATTATTATTTTTTAAACGGACCAATTTTTTTCATATTTTTTATTGAAATACAAATAAAAAGGTCCTATGACTTTTTACGATAAAGGTAATTTTTTTGGAGATATAAATTTTTAAAAGTTCGACAAATCTCAAATTTGGGTACTTTTGTCCCATAAAAAAATATATATTTAAAAAAAAATAAAACATAAAAAATGTATTTTTTTATCCTTTATGCAATAGTTTATAATATCCTTATCTTAAAAACTAGTAACTTTATTAAAATTGTTAAGGAGAGCAATGTTATTAATAATTTAATTATCTAAAATTCGTTTATATAAGTTTTTTTCCTGAAATCAATTTTACAGAAGTTATTGGAGCTTTATTTTACTTGTAAGCGAGCGTAATAAACAGTCAAAAAACAGTCAAAATCTGTATAAACAATAAAAAAAAATTAAATCTTAATTAAGGATATTATTAACTATTGCATAAAAAATGGCAAAAAAAAATTTATGTTTTTTTTTAATATATATTTTTCCTGGGTCAAAAGTACCCAAATTTGAGATTTTCGAACTGTTAATAATTCATATCTTCAAAAATATTAACTTTATTGAAAAAAGTCATAGGTCCTTTTTTATTGTTTTTTTAGTAAAGAATATAAAAAAATTGTCCGGTTAAAAAATAATATTTTTTTGCAATTGTTTAAACAATTTCGGTTTAAACAATATGGAATCAAGTGGCACCATGACAACATGCATTTATATTATCAGTAGGGCAATTTAAAGAGGGTGGTATAAAAAAATTGAGGTGGAATGGTTTTCGGTACTCATGCGCCGATTCCTCCTAGACTAGTTATTAAGTCGCCGTTATTGAACCTTTTTAGCAAAAAATTGTAAAAAATAGAAGTTATAAATAAAAAATCTAAAATATTTCTTAATATTTTATTTACTGCCTGGAAAAATGTAAACCTTCCATATGTTTATTTTAAAATATAAGTTAAAATTACTAGTCTAATAAAACTACAGTTTTAGCAGAACATGAATGTCACAAGTTGTGAAATATTAAAATAAAAAGTGTTTTTATTTCATTACATCCGAGTCTAATTATATCTACGAGCAAACACTTTACCAAGTGTACCAAAATTATAGTTAATAAAATAATTTTTTCAAAGTCTATCGGACAGAAGTTCTTTCGAACGTATCTACAGGGTGATTTGGGAGGAATGAGCCACACAAATAATAATAAAAAACTCAATATGATGTTATCCAATATTTATTGGTTTTTAAATTGCGGCATTAAATAAAATAATAATATTTAAAACCAAAACATCCATCTGTAACATTGTTTTAAATAAATAATTGCTTAAGTAAAGTTTTAAAAATACCGCCACTGACTTCCAAACATTTCCTGCTTGATTCGTGCTTTTCTTTAATATTGTGTGCAGCATTTCTAATGCGTCTAATTAATGCTTCCCTAGTATCTACTTTTACTTAGTAAACATTATTTTTAAACCAACACAATAACTTATAATCCAACGGCGTGAGGTCTTGCCATCTAGGAGGCCAACTAATGGGAATACTGCGATCAATCCAAAACTCTGAAAATCTTTGGTTTAAATATTTCTTCTTTCGACAATCGAAAAGGGCAAGCTCCTTGTGTTAAAAATGCACTTAAATTCTGATGCTTAAAGGAATCTCCTTCAATAGTTCTTGCGATTTATTTTGTAAAAAACGTAAGTAGTGATCCCCTGTAAGGCGATTTTTCAAAGAAAGGGCCAATTAAATGATTATCGATCATGCCGTACCACACGTTTACTGAAAACCTGTGTTAAAAATTACTTTTGACTATTGCGTGGGGATTTTCATCCGGACATACATGAAAGTTTTAATTATTATTGATGCGCTCATCGTGAATGTAGCTTCGTCAGGTTCAGTCAAAGTATGTGCAATACAAGATAACGATTATTAATTATCCACTTACAAAATTCTATACGCTTGGCGTAGTCCCCAGGTTAAAGATTCTGTACGCGTACGCTGTACATAGTACGGGTATAAGCCTTGCGAAACTTATTGATTACTCCCCAAGTGAGTTCCAATTCTTCGTGAGCTGATCGTTGCAATTTCTTTTTACTTAAGCTAGTACATTTTTTATTTCTTCCAAATCATGTTGAATGGCTCGTTCCGATGCTATATTAGCACTTGGAAGTGTTTCAGGCTAGCACAGTTGATAAAAAACTTTGATAAAGGCCTTTTTGTTCAGTGTTCTTTGAGGTAGAAAACGTTGACAATATTCTTCAGCAGCGCCAGTAGCATTACCATTACAGAAACCATAAATAAAAACCATAATTTTGTATTTATGTATTGTGAATAAATGTGTGACAAGTTTAAATAATACAAATCGAAATTTAACGTGAATTAATATAACATTAGTTACTGACATGATAGTTTCACAATAGCTTGAAAATTATGACAGTTTTTAATGTTATTAAACTATATTTGGTAAAATTTTAAAATTTATTTTATCGCGTTCAGCTGACAATAAATATTTTTGTTTTCTGTAGTTTTTGTCACTTTATGAAACACTTTAGGCGTTATGTTAAAATTGCAGTAATAAACAATAAAATTATACAGTTGAAGGTAGTGAAATACAATACCAAAATATATGAAGTGGGTATAAAGATTGGATAATTCCCAATAATAAGATAACCTTTAACTTTAAAAAAAGCATACAGTATATTGGTAAAATAAAATAAAAAGAAATAGTAAAAATAATTTTAAAAAGTAAAAGTGTAAATGTCATGGTCTCACAATTTAAGAAGTGGTGAAACACATTTACTTTTCTATTGCTTGCTAAGCTACAACGACCCAAAATTTACATTCCAGAGCACTGAGTTTAAGCCGCACTTCGTTTGCGATCATAGTATGTACCTGTTTTTGCATCATTGAAACAGTGAAATTTTGTCCCAGAGCTTAAGCCAAAAATTATATGTTTTTTATTTAATTTAGAGCAAATACTGGTAACAAGTAATAAAAAATAAAGTAATTGGTTATCAATTAACAATTATATAACTAAGCAATTTAAACAGAATCAAGAAATATTTAACAGGGCTATTTAACAAGGACATATTTGTGCATCGTATATAAAAACACAGGTAAAATATTCATTTTATGCTTTTTAAAAATAGGAACACTTAGAAAATATTTAATTGACAAAAGATATGCCATAAAATGAGTATTCTTATGGTTCTTTTGCTTCTCAATTTTTGATTTTCTCAATAAAAAAGTTATTGTATCATTAAAAAAATATAGTAATATACCTGAATGAATCAAAAAGATGATTGTATTTATTTCATACTTTTACATATATTGGTAAAAAAAACATGATCATTTAATTATTTTTGTGTTTGCAAAAATTAATATAAAGTCCTTGTAATTGGAATATGTTGAAAAAAAAAATAAATAAAATGCCTTCAAAAATGAACCAATAAATAAGTGTCCCACTAAGATATGTACCTAATTTGATCAAAATCATTTTTTTAATACTTTTTAGATTTTAGGCAAAAAATAGACAATATATAGGTTTTTTAATAAGAAGACGCCCACAAATATAGCTCGTTTTAGTTTCCACTGGATGATTATTTACAAAGTAAATTCGTACTATAAGAATTAAAAACTTATTTTAATTTGTCACACTTTATCATTTTGAAAACTTTATATCAATTTGAAATGGTAAAAAGGAAAAAACAACCCCTCCCCACTCTTTAATATAACTCTTGACTACTTCCTCAATTTTGCAGAAGGTGGCTTGTAACGTGCTGATTAAAAGTCTTAATGGCAGAAGCACCCCACGACCAACCCAAATGCCAAAGTGCAACATATAACACATAACTAAAATTTCTTTAAACCGTTTTTTACTGTCAACTCTATCCTTAACGTCCTAGACTCTAACCTTATCTTATCACAATAGAAACTACCCAGATCCCCTGCACTTTTCCCTCTCTTCACGAAGCGTTCAGCTTACACTTTGATAAGTAAGGACTCTGTAACTGCCCTTTTAAAGTTCTTTAAAAACATCTCTTTCTCTTACAAATGTTATCGTGGAAGTATCCCGGTCAACTCCCTTTTTCAACCCTGTTGTCTTTACCTTACAAGCTCCGCATACACTACACCAGCTCCCAACATACCATTTTTAATGTCATTGATCATAACTATTTTTAAAAATAGTAGGTTTTAACTTTTAGAGACGGATGTAAAAGGGTAAAACCTAAAAGTAAATATTGTTTCAAATGTTATAAAAACAAAATGCTATTAACATATTTTGTTGCTGGCTTTAAGGCAAGGGAAGTGTGCAGAGCTCTGGAATTGGTGAGGCTTAAATCTAGGGGGAGGGTTGGGAAAAGGGTAATGCTTTAGAGATTACTAGAAACGTTACCATCAAACCCATAAAAGTGTCCGTTGGGGGCTTTGGGTAAGCTTGGGGGGTCTAAGAGGCAAAGTAATGACAAGGGGTACATTGGTGTAGGGGACAAGAAAGTAAGATTTAAAAGAAAAATAAGATTTAAAAGAAGAAAAAAAGCCTTAAAGGAGTTTAATAAAAAATAGATTAATCAATATCCTTAAAAGTGTATGTTGGGGCTTCTGGATCGCTGGGGGTATGGAAGAAAGTGTGGTGAGATGAGGTAAGGAAAGACTGTAGAAACGACTTAGGGACATATATTTACAGGTAAAAAATGTCTTAAAGAATTTAAAGCTATGTTTGTGATATATTGCACTTTAGGTTCTGTGGTTGTGCCCATTGAGAGTTTTGAACAGCATGTTATAAGCTTCCTCTCTGCAAAATTTTAGCGAATTTAGCCAAAAGCCAATTTTCATATAAAAATTGTTCGAAATCTTTAACAAAGAATTGGTAAACTTCTTTTTTGTGAAACTTATTTTCGTAAACTTGCCTACATCACCAACCTGATATTATCGACGCAACAAAAACTAAATAAAAGAACAACATTTTAAACCATAACCAAAACGTAATACCATATTCTTTTAATAAATTTTAGGTAACACCGTCGTAACAGTTCCCATTTCGCTTACGAAAATATCTCCAGAGTATTGACATAACGGCGTTGTGCCAAAATGAAAGAATTTATTTGGGGGCTGTATAAATTTTATTTGTTTTTTACTACTTGAGTAGCATGTTACATCGTCCTGTATGCCGTCTCGTGAGAGCTAAACTAATTTAACATAAGACGCTTGTACGGAATAGCAACGCGGAAACCAACGGGGATACAACTTGAATTACAAAACGTTTGTTTTAGGACAGTTTTGGATAAGAATAACGAACTTTTGGTTACTATAAAAGTTAACTGTGTATGTCGTCTTTAGAAAAACGTTCTCTAATGATGGTCCGTCTTAAAATTAAAGATATATTGTCGGTAAGTGCGGACAAGTTTCAAATGTTATAAAACCCAAATAAAAAAATGCTATTTAGTTATTTTTGGAGATTCTTAACACTTACTTTTTTAAAATCTCGAAAACAAAGAGGCCTGTAATGATATGTCAAATACCTAAAACACATACATTCTACCAAAGTTTGCAGACAATAATTTATATTTATATTTCCAATATTTTGTTGAAGTAAGCAAGCAAATTTTTAAAATATGTCTATAAGTGAATTAACTTAAAAAAATCTAAATGTGTCCAAATGGGACAAGATATCGCTGCCGGGTAAAAGCGAGGAAAAAAGGTATCATTTTTACTAGTTTTTAACATAAATTTAAAATTTTTAATTCCATAGGTGGCGCTACGAGCACAATCTACTTTAAAAAATCAAATGGAAAGGAGGGGGGCATGTGATACCTCGTTTGAAAGGGATTTTAATTCTCTATTCAACAAACATTAGTTTTGTAAATTTTGGTTTTTGATTGCATACTAATTAATAATTAAGGTGGAAATAAAAAAGTTGATATTTCATAATAATTTAATGTACCTTTAAAAATCATCTTAAGATGTTTTCAAAATTTTGTCCCTGTACCTCCTGACAGTAAAAAAGTCTATTTTCAAATTCATTTCTTACGTTTTAAAAGGTTTCTGCGGGTATGTTAGCACAAATTTGCCTAATTCTATTTCGTAATTTCTGTAATGTTGTCCAAGTGGTGTTTTATAAACCTTCGATTTGATGTCCCCACAGGAAAAAATCCAGAGGAGTCAAGTCTGGTGAACGCGCAGGGCGTTCCAATGGTCGACGTCTGCCAATCCACCGTCCTGCATATGTCAAATCTAACCAATCCCTTACGGGCCTAAAAAATGTGGGGGTTGTTGAAAAATAACTGGGTATTTAAATTCGCTATTGATTTTCAACCACTATTTCTTGAACCCGAGAATTGTTAACATTGTCAAGTGGTCAGCCTGGATATCCAGGTACAACTCTTCAGTTAGGTTCTTTTCTAAAAAAGGGCCCACAATATTGTCTCCCAATATTCCCGCCCACACGTTTATTTTTTGGGGAGTTTAAGTTGATTCTCTTGAAAAATATGCTGATTTATTATATTTTATTATGCACTGATATTGATATATAAGGGCTTATAATAGGGGGTTAGAACTACCCCCATAATAAGAATACAAAAAACATGACCTCAGATTATTCTTTTGGTTTTAAATCAATTTTTTGAAAATATTTTATCATATTTATACTATTATGATATCCATTTCCCCTCTCCCAGGGTCTGAAAAGTACTCCTAAATAAGAAAAAAAGAAAAAACCTTATTAACTTTTTTTATTGCAACTTTTTTTTCAGAACCGACAAACTAACAATATTTTCAGTAAAAAGAAATTATTTAACCCCCCCCCATCCCCGGGAAATAAGGGACCCAATGAATTAACTATAAAAAAAAATGTAATTGCGGAAAAAAATTAAGTTTTTGGCCGTAACTTTTTTTTGGCTAATAATAACAAGATGTACAATGAACCATTCTAAAGCTAAGGTTATCCCTGAAATGTCAGGTGATGGCAAATTTGAATTGGAATGACCATTTTTTTAAATTTTAAGCGAAAAAAAACATTGACCGTAGCAAACATAAAATATGCACTTTTAAATGGCCCAATCTCCCTACAGATAAAAGACTGACAAAAAAAAAATAAAATAAAAGCAACTCTAAATAAAGGCTACAAAGTTTGGCTGTTTAAAATAAATACTTTTCAAGCAACTGGCCAAAAACTGAAAATGTCTTACAAAAAACAAGATTTGACCCACATTTATCAGTCCAAAACACAAAAAAATAATTATCCGATAGGGCTAAAAATGACTGGACATATTTAGGGACATGTGTTCTGACTTTTCAGTAAAGAATTATTTTTTTCAAGCAACATTTTAGATGGCGCTAAAAAATTTGAAAAAGTTTATTTTGACCATAACATTTTTCTGCTTATTTTAAACGGTTCTGGTTGGTCCTAAAAATTTCCCAATTCTGTCTTTTTGCAAAATAAAATAATATTTTTTTTTTGTGGAAGAAATATTTTTCCAGATATTTACGCTAGAACGATCTGGTCTCTTCATTTTTCGTTAAGCAACTATTTTTGCCAGGCCATATCTCCTTTCATACTCATCGTACAGAAATTAAAAAAAATCAGTTAACCATAATACTTTATATTAGTAATATATATTTTTTTGTATACTACCACATTTTTGATTAAATTAAAAAAAAACTTTAAACAATGTAACGTTTTTTTTTGGAAAAAATCACAATTTTCCTTGCGCTATTACTCGGAAGGGGCTAGTTGTGGTTATTATTTTTATGAAAAGTTGTTGTTATGTTTTTATGATAAAAAACGACAATTTATCGATTGGAATTTTTTTTATCCCCCCCTCCCCGGCGCCAATCCTTTTTCCCAGTATCGTTAAATTCAATACTGGGCACCTTTCTTAGCATAATAGAATAATAGAAGTTACTTCAAGTACCTGCTTTTTGCCCGAAATTTGCGTTTCGTTATTTTACGTCCTTTACTGTATTATTTAATTAAGCAAAATATTGTAGCAATGCCGCCTACTTACGTACACACACTTTTTGACAAACCTCCTATTCAACTGGTAAATTTTGACATCTGATGGTTTCATTTAAGGTTTGGACCATGCAAAACTTTTTTAAAGAATTACCTTTTTTTCGTAAACTTAATATTAAGAAAGTTTCCCATATGCCGCCAACTTACGTAGACACACTGTATTAATGGCAGACCTGGTCAATTACTTATAAAGTTTAATTTTTTTGGTACCTTCATTATTGTCTGCCACGATTTTAGTTATGGTCTGCAATTGTTACTCTTCAATAATAATAATAGTAATATAATATTAAATTTCCGAAAAAAAAGTGTAAGTCAAATACATTTAAAATCAGTCAAACTTCGATACCTGTCGCACCTGTTTACCAGAAGAGACAGCCACTCTGGGCGTAGTGAGTCCACATTCCATGTATGGTAGGTATATATGGCTTACTGTGCAAAAATTCAGGGTTAAATCATACAGGTAGCACACAACGCGACGCGATGCGACGAGACGCGACACGACAGGGATGCAAGGAAATTTTTAAAATACTTCCGCATGTCGAAAAAAAAGTTTTTTAAATTTCTCAGTTTAATACAGACGTCTATATAACACTAAAAAAAAAGTTGCTTTTACATACCTTTAAATCAGAATCCACTAAACAACTTTTTTATTTAGATTAATTTAAAAAACTTATGATAATAATAAAATACACATGTCACAAAACTATAAACAAATGAATAAATGCAGTGATAACAGAACAGAGCAACATGTGAAATTCTTCACGAAGATACCCGAAATAGGCCGATGAGACTCGAATGCCACGCGATACTGTCGCTTGCTTGCTCTCCCGACTTGTCTCAAGGTGTCGAGTCGCGTCTCGCCGCGTCGCATAGCCTGATAGGCGGGCTTCAGTTTAATTACATGTAAAGTATCCCTGATGCATTTAATCGCGTCGCGTCACTCCGCTTCGCACTAGTGGGCGAACACCTTTAGGCTAAAAAGTTAACACTGGTTTTAAAGTATTAATATCCTGTGTGCTAGCTAAAAATAATAAAAAAATTAATCGTGCTCCATAAGATGCGGTCATAATGGAAATATTGCTGTTAGAATATCTAGGTACTTAAAATAATTAAAAAGAAAATACATGGCAACTTAGAATAACTTTTAAAAACTTAAAATAATTACACTGGTAATTTAAATGCAAACAATTAAACTTTTTTTTTAATTCTTTTATTAAAATAATAAATTTTATGTTAAAGAGTTTTAAAAGAATACTTTTGTTTTTATACCCAAATATCTTTGGTCCCAAAAAAACCATTAACTTTTTTCTGCTTACCCTAAAAATTTTAGCAGTCTACGTGCCTTTATTTAATAAGCCTATTTTGGTTTTTTAGTAAATATGTAATAAAAAAGGAAATAATCTTTGGGAACAACTGTATTTAACTTAAAGCATCACGTTCTTCTGTTATATAATTTAATATATTCATAGACATAACTGAATTGATCTTTTAGGCTTCATCGTAAAATATACCTAAATTCCCAAAATTAAATCTGAAACATGATTTTTATCAGAAAAAAAGGAAGAATAAATAGACCGCAAAAATTCTTTAAAGGCCCTTAATGGGTTTTATTTTAGTAAATGTAAAGTTGGTACAAATACAGATAGGGTGATAAAAATATTACAATAAGAACTTATAACCATATACAGGCTGTTACAAATACGAGTGTATGCATGGGGATCTCGTAAACCGTAAGAGATATAAGGTCGGTCAAATTGAGGCAAAGTTGTGTAGTGAGATTCTTAACAAAATGTCGTTTCGAAATTTGAAAAATTCCTTTTACTTCCGAAGATATCCGAAAAAAACCGAATTCCCGCAAAAACGTTTTTATTTTTTCCCGACCTTATTTAAGAAGATATTTTGAAATAAACGTCACGTCAGAACAGCTAATTTTTCCCCTTTACAAAATGACGGTATTAAATTTAAAATCGGACTTTTCGTTTCCGAGCAACCACCATCAACTTAATTTTTTAAAATACGGTCCTGGATTGTTTTCCTTTAATTGTGACCTTTGGACCTTCTTAAAGCAATGACTGCTTAAAATTGTCAAAAAATTATTTGGATCTATGAAAAATAAGGTCCTTTATCTACTTGGTCTATCTCTCTTTGTCTTACACATTACTTTTGCTATCTTAATGAAAGATATCACATATTATAGAAAATAAAACCTATATTTTGTCTAAGATATGGCACATAAGGTTAAACTAGTCCAACACTACATTAAAAATTAGAGTAAATGATAAATAATTTAAAAACTAGATTTCAATAATAAGCATATCTGA
Source organism: Listronotus oregonensis (assembly GCA_019359885.1). Classification (NCBI taxonomy): domain Eukaryota; kingdom Metazoa; phylum Arthropoda; class Insecta; order Coleoptera; family Curculionidae; genus Listronotus; species Listronotus oregonensis. Next base: position 14,012 of record JAHBCN010013253.1, on the reverse strand, counting down.
TCTACCGAAAATCTTGAGGCTAGTTGCGACGCAAGTGTTCAAAGATATTACCCTGTACCGAAACGCAATCGTTAATTTTTTGACGAATTCTTAAAACCGACCTAGAAATGCTTCTTCTGTTTAATGAGGCGGAGGCATGTAGAATTCGCAGTCTTAATTCATCCCTGGTGCTAATAGTTCTACGGTAAATGACATTTTTTAAAGTACCCCACAAAAAATATCCAGAGGTGGCCATTCTACCGCACCTCTTGTTCCTATCCAGCGGCCCGGAAATTCCGCTTCGAGAAGTTGACGCACAATTCTGCTATTGTGAGCAGGTACGCCATCCTGTTGGAACTAGAGGTGTGGCAAATCGGCTAGCGGGATATCCATTAGAAAATTTTGAAATTTTTTATTTAAAAAATTTTTCAGACTTTAAATTCCCCTCAAATAAAAATGGTCCCAAAACTCTTTCTCCCAATATCCCCGCCCAAACATTAATGTCAAACCTAACCTGCGGTCGCCCCTGCCTATTTGCTTCAGGATTTTTGATAGACCAGATATGTTTATTGTGGCGATTGAAAATACCACGATTTGTAAATTTAGTCTCATCAGACCAAATCATTTTGTTTAGAAAATTATTACTTTGTCGGTTTATCTCCTCCCGTAACCACAAACAATATGCGAGTCGTCTTTCAGAATCACCGGGTTGTAATTTCTGGCTAATATGAATCTTAAAGGGTTTGTGGGAGTGGTTTTTCAAAATTCTCCAGCACTTCACATAGTAAAGCCCCGGACTGTTAATTTCGACAGCTGCTTGTCGCGTGGAGGTGGACGGATTGATATTTATCTAAAAGGTATAATGAATTTTAACTTGTGTTTTTCTCTTATTTAAATTTACGTTGCATTTGATGGGAACATCTTGATCGACACGACTAGAATTTTGAATACATAGAATTATTTATCTGATTAAGGACAGCAATCAACATCTCTCTACGATGTCTTACTCCCATAATTTTGGCGTATTTTTAAAAACGAGCCATATTGCTTAAAATTTGAATTCAGTTTACGAATAAACGATCTGCTGGGTTGGGGTTTCTCAGGATATCTCCAAAAATACTCTTTCAAAGCTTGATCACAATTTCTGTCACAGCAGTAATACAATTGTAGCATATCTCGATTTTCTTTGCTTGAAAATCTCATTTTTAAAAAACTTGTGTTTAATGACGTCTAAGCATTCAAATAAATCAATCGTTTGCCATATTCAGTCATTTATAGTAAATAACAAGTATTCCTTTGTTTTTAAAGCTAACATGATTAAACATTCATTTAGGCCTCGTGCCATTTTAAAAACTTGTTTTCCAAACTGTATTTTAGCGCTCACTCATAGGACCTTTTATAACATTAACATTTGCAAAAGAATTATGTGCCATATCTTAGACAAAATAGGTTTAATTTTCTATAATATGTGATATCTTTCATTAAGATAGCAAAAGTAATGTGTTAGACAAAGAGAGATAGACCAAGTGAATGAAGGACCTTATTTTTCATAGATCCAAACAATTTTTTAACAATGTTAAGCCGTCATTGCTTTAAGGAAGTCCAAAGGTCACGATTAAAGAAAAAAATCCAGGACCGTATTTAAAAAAATTAAGTTGATGGTGGTTGCTCGGAAACGAAACGTCGGATTTTAAATTTAATAACGTCATTTTGTAGAGGGAAAAAGTAGCTGTGCTGACGTGACGTTTATTTCAAAATATCTTCAAATAAGGTCAGGAAAAAAACGTTTTTGCGGGAATTTTTCCGAAGTAAACGGAATTTTTCAAATTACGAAACGACATTTTGTTTAGCATCACACTACAAAATTTTTGCCTTAATTTAACCGACCTTGTACCTCTTACGGTTTACGAGATCTCCATGCATACACTCTAATTTGTAATACCCTGTATATTACCAATAATTACTAATTTTACTAATACGAGTACACTGGCCCGCAAAATTAACCGGACAAAAAAAATTTGTTTAAATTTAATCCTAATTAACTTATTCAGTATTGCATCAACTTTGATCATTTTTGTCGAGTTTAAGGCCGTTTTGTCGTCATCATTTTTTTATATCGAAGCTTTAAAAATGTTTTAACGGACTGTTTGTTATACAGGGGTTAATAAAAACTCGCCTTTTACTCTAAACGTTTAAACACCCTGTGGAAAAAAATCACAACCGAATAATGATTCTTTTTGCGACATTTTCAAGCCATATCTTTTCTAAACAACTTTTATTTTAATTCATACCGATATCTGTATTCCTACAAAAAAACTGGTTTGGAGAAATAATGCAATAATGCTTTATTAGCAACAAAAAAATTAAAAATTAACATGAAAATGGTGGTATTAAGGCTTTTTCCCCACGAGCTTCAATAACAACTCTTATCCTTTCGGGCATAGATTCAATTAAAAAGCAACCGCGTCTTGGGGTATTCGTTGCCACTTACTTGTCAATGCTTGTTCTAAAGCAGCCAAATTTTGAAACTCGCCGTAGTTCTGCCTAACTCTTCTTCCTAGTGTATCCCACATGTGCTCGATAGGGTTGAGGTCCGGATTTCTTGGGGGCTATTCCAATACATGGACGTTAACGTCGATTAAATATTGCCTCGTTATTTGTGCATCCAAGATAAAAAATGTTCTCCTATAAATGGCTTATAAGATACCATATGTTCTTCTTAGTACTCCCTAATGTATCTTTAAGCGTTAATACCCCCTTAAAGTGTAACAAGGTCAATAAAATACCGCCCCACCCCTATCACCTCTCCGCCACCAAATTGCACTCTAGGAGAGCTACAATATTGAAAGTATCTTTCTCCAGGCCTTCTCCACACTTTTTGACGCCCCCACCTATTTTAAATAGAACATTTCGCTATTCGTCCATGTCCCAATCTGCAATCGAGCAAATTCCATGCGCTGCCTTCGATAACCTGCATCTAATCGAGAACCTGTAGCAGGTACACGAAATGTAAGATTATGTTCTAATAACCTCCCACGTACGGTATTAGGTGAAACTAAGGTACCGTAAACATCTAACAGTCCTCTAACCAAACCTGGAGCAGAGGCTGTTCGCTCTCGAAGAACCTGAAGACAAAGAAATCGATCTTCAACTACGTTTGTGGCCCTTTGTTTTCCCTGTCCAGGTCTTCTTGAATAAGAACCAGTTTGTCTGAACCTTTGTATCGGGATCGGATCCCTGTTTTCCTGCCCCCTTTTTAATAACCATTGGCCTTTCTGCGGGTATTTCTTAAAATTTTTGGAATTAAACGACCATAATCTTGTAAAGCAACGGCTTGTGCCACTTTTTCTGGGCTCATCGTTTTTAATTACACGGTAATGAAACAGCTCCGAAACACACTTAAAAAAAACTTCAAAAACCCTTTAAAAACTTGAAAAAGTACAGCAAAAATAAATCTGTAATTTGTTGACAAAAATCTTTTTGACATGCTATGGTGCCATGGAAACTGCTAATTCCTATGTTATTACAGCCAACTTTCCAATATATGTTTAATTTTTTTGTTGGTAATAAAGCAATATTGCATTATCTTTTTTAAATTAGTATTTTTTCTTTAAAAATACAGATATGGGTATGAATTGAAAAAGAAATTGTTCAAAAAAGATGGGGCTTAAAAATGTCACAAAAAATCATAATTCGGTTGTAAATTTTTTCCATAGGGTGTTTAAACGTTTAGAGTGAAATGCAACTTTTTATTAACCCCTCTATAACAACAAACCAATTAGAAATTTTTGAAGCCTCGATAAACACGACAAAAAATTATTAAAGTTGATGCAATACTAAAAAAGTTATTAAGGATTGAATTTGAACATTTTTTTTTTTGTCCGGGTAATTTTAAGGGCCAGTGTACTTGTACTTTAGTCTATCTTATAATAACTAAATTAAATTTATAAATTTAATTTAGTTATTATAAGCATCCGGGTGAATATTTACTATAATATTTAATCGGACGCATAAAGCTGAACTTCGCTTTAAAATTATTAGGGCATAAAATGTTTAATGCGTTGCGAAGCTCAGAATTTGTTATGTGCATATACGCCCTCTAAATATACAAAATGTAGTTATTATTTATAAGTACTAAATTTGCTAAGCACTGTCCATGTCATAAAACTATAAGGAAACCATTCAAAATGTATTTTTTTTTAAATTTCAGAATATCAAAACTTCAGTAAGCTTTTTTACCGTAGTTTACCTATGTAGCTTTTTACGTATATTTAAAAATAGTATTTAAATTATAATTTAATTTATAATAATAATAAAATATATATAAAAATAACAATAATGTTATTATTAATAACATAATCAACAAAACGAAAGCATCATTTAAACCCTAAGACTAGCTGTATGGCTAAAGTCAAAAGCCTATACCGAATAATAAAACAATAACATTAACACTACTAAAACGAGTACCAGCAGGGAAACCATGTTATATGATATAAATAAAAATAGATAGAAAGGACAATTGAATTTTTTTTTCTTTTGTGAGTTGATACTATGTACACAATTTTCTATAAACGTTCGACAAAACTTGACCAATACTCGCAGTTCTTCGTTTAATACTATCCAAACTGAAAATGTTTAATATTAGTAGAAGCCTGACAAGAAAAAAGACGAAAATAGAAAAAAGTTTGTGGTAAGAAAATATGTAGTTTTTATAGTTATAATTGTTTCACTTTTTTCCTGATTGTTATTTATAATTTTGTTATATTAGTTAGAAATGAATCTTATATTTTAATTTTTTGTCAACGAAGAAAAATAAATGGAACGGCAATATGAAATCCAAGTTCAAAACCGATAACTTAGAAGTAATCTTGACCCATTTAGTTTATCTAACAAGGAATTTATTAAATTATTTAGGCTAAAGAAAGGGTACCTGAATCTTTTAATCCAATTAGCACCGCATTTATCTGAGGGACAACAAAGTACAAAATTTTGCATAGAAATAACATTTTTTTATTTCTTTAAACTACGAAATATTAAACGTCAAAAATAGAAATGATAATGCGCGAGTGAGAAACTCATATGCAAATATTACAAAAAATAGGAAAGCAGCGAAAGTCAGAAAGACCCAAAAAGGTCTCTTTTCACTGCTTCGTTTTCTAAACCGGCAACTGCGAAAACTGTGGAAAAGACTTTACAGTGACAAATAGAAATAGAAAAAAATGTTAAGAAATTTATTTTCTATCAATTACATAGTACCTCAGCAGAACCTTTATAAATGCTTAAAATGACTTCCGTTTTGCAAAATGCAACTTCTTAGGTACTAGAAACGGCCGCCTCGATTAAAACTTGTAAAAGCAAAGCTATTTCATTTTGAATTCGCTTAATCAGGTTCTTTCCAGTGGTTTATTGTGTTTGATAAACAGTGTTATAAATATTCTCCCACAATTCAAGTTCCAACACCGTCAACTGAGGCGTCTAGGTGGCCACAAAAATAAACTACTTTTTCCAGTGTAGCAATTTAGATATGTAGAATTTAAAAAATTAAATACTTGTTCAGAAAAATGCGCTGGCCATCCATATTGTTGATACCACATAGACATTCTTAACTTTTCTATTTGTTTTACGGTAATCTGGATGTACCACTTTTTCAAAGGTTTGCCATGGTAAGTCAATCAAATCCAACATCTATTCAATAATGTCAATATTTTTTAAATATTTTTGTGACTCGGCCGGTTGGCCTACAAACTTCTTAAGCTTGTCTTTTATATTATTTGGACAAGTCCTAAAACCTTAACTTAGATAAAGTGTGAAAGGAGGCCCAAAAAATTCCAGGAATTTTTTTATTATACTATTATTATCATTATTGTTATTTTATGGGTGTTTTTATTACTTTTTTTATTTAAATTATAATTAGGATAATGTTTTAATATATTTTTTTTTGTTATAGCATGCTTAATCATGGAAATATAAAAAATAAATATATTTTTTTAACGAATTTATTAAAAATTGCCTCTTTGACAATAACATTTGAACGAAGAAAGATATCGACATGCGTTTTTAAGTTTTTTTTGTAGAAAATTTGATTTATTTTTATTTTTAATATAATTTTTGCACTATTTTATTTTAAAGGTAAAAAATAAACAAAAAAACCTTTATCTTTTTAAGTAGCTTTTTCTAGCGGGAGCAGCAAAAGCCACTATTACAAGTAAAATATGTTTTCTTAATTAAGAGAGCTTTACTTAGTATCGCAGAAGTTCTGGCAATATGGGAAAGAGTAATAAACAAAATATTTATAGATGATTGGCAAAAATATATTGAAAAAGGAAATTTAAGAGGCTTGTGAGGCAATGCGAGTGTGTGATGCCTATGAAATTCTGCCACTTTTAATTACGACTGACAAAGACGACGACGACGATGAAGACAATATCTCTGATTTTAATTCTGACTCTGACAATACTGACGAGACTAATTAAGCTTTATTGTTTTTGCAAATTTTATTTTATAATCGTCATTTAAGTATTCTATGGTTTCGTTAAATTACATTAACTTGGCAAAGCAATATGTTGTGTTTTTTTTATTAGTAAGTTTGAATTTTTGGATTGGTATTTATAATGTGTTAACATATTTATCCAGGCAATACTTTTCTCATAAACAAGTAAATTAAATTGTCAGTATTTTAATTTTTTCCTGTAAGTTAAAATAATTTTATACCATTCTTTTTATTATTTACAAGTTTCGTAAGCTTAGTTTTGTTACAGCTACTGCTCGTTGTATTACATACTGAATTTGTAGTGTGATTCTGTTTCGAACTTGTTTTTTTTTAGTTGAAAAGAGCCAATATATTATCAGCTACGTTTGTTGTGGTTAGTTGTGGTTAGTTGTGGTTAGTTGTGGTAAGTTGTGGTAAGTTGTAGTTAGTTGTGGTTAGTTGTGGTTAGTTGTGGTTAGTTGTGGTTAGTTGTGGTTAGTTCTGGTTAGTAGTTTATCACGGCTATTATTCCAGTCGATCCCTGCAAGGCAAAAAAATGTAAGTGGTATTACTAAAATTGTTTTTTTTAAAGGGACCATATATAATTTCAAATTAATGGTCTGGATTTCTGAGCATTGGTTTTAAACAAGAAATATCCAAATTTAAAGAAAAGTGCTGAAAAACTGCATTTGTGTTTTTGTTCAACATATTTATGTAGACCAGCATTTTGCTACTTAAAACAAACGAAAAGTAAACACCGTTTTCGCTTGACAGACGCTCATGTATTGGGTTTTATAAGGTTAGCAATCTCCAACTACAAATCTGCCTTTGCTAATCCAGCAAAAGATGCTTAACTAATTCTTAAACTAAATAAATAAGTAATTACTAAGAATAATTTTTTATTTTTTATTTTTCTCTAAGAAAATAGAGAACTATTACATGATTGTGTACTGTTTTATTTAAAATTTTAGGAAATATGTTTTTGGTAAATCACACAAGGTTTCGTCAGTCAAGAGTAGTTCTAGGGTCTAATTAAGTTGGCCATCCCTGGTAGAGACGAATATAAAAATTATAATATACTGCTACATAACAAACTAATAATTTTTTAACGCGATAGTTAATTTTCTAACCTAATATTGATTTTTCCTTCCTGGATGACGTAATTACAAATGGATATTACTTCGACTTTACTACAAAAAGCATATTTTTAAATTGTCTTTTTAAAGGATTCTAATTACAAACATATTGTATTTTAGGAACTAAACATTGCTTAATTTACTTTGTTACTTAGTATATTTATGCACCAATAATTTTTAAATAAATTTTCATTGCATGCCTCTGATTACATGCCGTAAACAGTAAGCCGTGTGCTTATAATAGCCAACCCTGCTTTTTAAATTTAATAAACCTTGAAATTTAGTATGCATTAGTTACAATTTGGTGCAAGTAATGACCAACATTTTCACTAATTTTAGGTTATTTGGTTTTATATTGCTGCCTAGGATACATTAACTAGGCTTCATTGTTTTACTTGCTCATATCAGCCTTTGGGTAATAATATATAACTACGTACAAGTCTGTACCACAAGAAATGGTAGGTGAAAGAAAAAAACAATAGTTAACCAATAAATTTAAAAATTAAAAAAGATAACAATGACGGCATTTTTTTTAATCCAAAAAGTAAGACGTGGGACCCACACCGAATATATACCATGCCACTGACCTTAAAGAAAAGACTTTGGTGAAAATATCATTTTGGAACTTGTAAAAAAACATTTTTTTGGCAGCTCCGCTTGAGAAATATCTCTGTTTGTACTTTTTTGCTGAGTTTGATTAAGTTTTATTGTCAAATTCTAAATTTTGCAAAATTATTTATGTTCTTCTAAGACCTGTAGCTGGTTTAAATGTTACTCTACATAAGAGGGTGATTCTACATGACAAAATAATGGTACAGCCTCATATATATTTTTTTCTCAAACCTTCATTCGTTTTTGAATTACAAGCCGACAAAGTTCATTTGTGAATTTTTCGTTTTTTAAATTGTTTGCTTACGGAAAAACTGATTTCACTAATATTTTAAACGTTGAATAAATCAATTGCGCTTCATCATGTTAGTAACAATTCACATTGATTGTGTGTCGCTAGAGGGCACTTTACCTACATTAAAAATTGTTTTTTGTCAAAACTTCTTAGTTTTGACAGCTACACTAGTTTTTGGTATGTATTCTTAAAGACTTATGCAAGGCCTTTTAAAAAGGTGCTCTTCATTTAACTCGCTAAATCCAACCGACCGCTTTTAAAAATTAAGTGGTAAATTTAAAATAAACTTAATAATTCAAATACGTATCGAATATTGTAATGTACATTTAATAGCTAAAAATTAATAACAAACAAACTAAAGATGGTTTAGTCCAGGGCATTTAAATGAAAATAGCCCGAATAGCGAAAATATTTTGAGCCAGCAAATATCGAGATGCGATTTTCTGCATTGTGTTCAGGAATGTCCCAGAAAACGACTCTAGGAAGTCTGGTTCATGCATTTTTTGAAAAATGCCTTCTGGGCCGGAAAATGCATTTTCCAATTGCATCATTACTTGCACCATTATAGGAAAGACTGCAAACTCGGAAAAATCGCTCGAAAATCATTACTCAGGAGGTTTTAGGAACTGCCGAACTCGATTCTGGCATTAGAATTACCCGGGTGTGCTCGGGGGTGGCTCTGTGGGGGTGTCCGGGGGTGAATTGGGGAAGAAATGGCTGCATGCTAGAAAATCGCTCCAAACTGGTTACTTGGAGGGTTTTCGGAGCTGCCGAACTCGATTCTGGCATTAAAATTACCCGGGTGTGGTCAGGGGTGGCTCTGTGAGGGTGTCCGGGGGGTGAATTGGGGAAGAAATGGCAGCATGCTAGAAAATCGCTCCAAACTTGTTACTTGGAGGGTTTTCGGAGCTGCCGAACTCGATTCTGGCATTAAAATTACCCGGGTGTGGTCAGGGGCGGCTCTGTGAGGGTGTCCGGGGGGTGAATTGGGAAAAAAAGGCAACGTGCCTGAAAATCGCTCCAAACTCGTAAATCGGGGGTTTCCGGGGACACTAAATTCATTTATAGCACCAGATTTCACCGGGGGCGCTCAGGGGTTCTTCTGTGGGGTTGTCTGGGAGGTGGGGACCGGTCATTCCATTTCAAATCATCCAATAAAAAATGAAATGTCACCCATGACCTCAGATTTGGCTGAAATTTTTTTATTTGTTTATTTGACCATCCTAATAATCTATAGCAAGTTTAAAAAAAATATCTTCAATAGTTTTTAAGTTATGAATTTTTGAAATGTAGCAAAATATGGTTATAATGGCGTTTCCAAGGCTACCACTTTCGGCGACATTATTATATAAAAAAATCCGTAACTTCTACAATATTTAACATAAAGCAATATTTTTTTTACCAAAATGTTCATAAAAATCGAAGGATTATAGAAAAAATATATTTGGTTAATTATTACTTTATATTTTTATGGAATGCTTAGCTAAATTTAAAATTTGAGTCCTTTTTTAATTCGCAAACAAAAAATCTTTAAAAGGTATTATTGACCAAAGGCATAGCAGTAACCAAATTAATTTTTTTTGAAATTTATCCTAAAGATGTAAACTGAAATAATCTGGAATAAAAAAAGTGGTTTTTTACATGCTAATACTTTTAAAAAATCATAAAAGTTACAATTTGGGTTATGGCGAATAAATCCTACAACATCAATTCTTGTTATCCAGTTTAAAACCTCTATTACCCCCTTAAATTGCAAAATAAAATCTTTCAATATTGTTCTATAATCAGTAAAATATATATTCTGAGCACATAATATTTAACTTTCAAATAAATGTTTTAGCATTTTTTTGTAACCTACGAAAAATGTAATATTAAAATGTCTCTAATGACTGGTGTTACTTAATATATAATGGAAATTAGATTTTAAATCAATCTAGATGCTGTGTATTACCAGTACAGTATTAAACTTATTTTTAAGTTGATAAGGTTCTCCCTATCTCTATCTACATCTCTACAAAGATAATTTTATCACATACAGGAATCAACATGAACCGTCCAATCCAGTCCATACTGGATATAAATGTTTAGGTTTTATCCTGCATGAATACTGCTATCATGTCTTAACATGAAACCCCCTCCACCTCAAGAGGAACAAGTCCCCGCGAAAACTATTCGTATGTAATACAGAATGAAGCCCAAGGCTATCATTGCAGCTGTTGCGTTGCTCTCTGCACCCGGCTGTTATTTATACTCGAGACGAAGATAAAGATGACCTAGTAGTATCAAGTTTGTGTATTGTATCTGACGACCTGGAACATGATGTACCCTTGGTTCATGAAACTAAATGAGTTGTTAAATTTATAAAGGAAAAATTCCCTAAAGTAAACAGTTTGCTCTACTTTAGTGATGGCTGCGCAGCACAACACAAAAATTGTAAAAACTTTATCAACCTTTGCCACCATAAAAATGATTTCAATTTAAGTGCTTCGTGGTGTTTTTTTGCAACGAGCCATGGAAAATCCCCATGTGACGGCATTGGTGGAACAGTGAAATGTCTGGTTGCAAAAGCCAGTCTTTAAATGACACCTGGCACTGCAATAGACGATGTCCACAAGTTTTATGATTTTTGTAAGTCCAGAATTAAAAATATTCGTTTTTCTCTAATCAGTAAAGAAAAAATATAAGAATCCAGAAGAAGCCTTGGGAAACGTTTTTTAAAAGCAAAAACTGTGCCTGGAACACGCAGTTTCCACCACTTAATTCCAAAATCTACAGACCAAATGGCCACTAAACGTATCAGCTTTGATGAGAAATTTAGTACAATATTTGATTTTGTAAATGAATTATTATCTCTGAAAATGGTAGATATAATTGTAAATGAGTACATTGTGTGCACTTATGATAACAATTGTTATTTTGGATTAGTGATGGAAAAAAATGCAATTAAGTGTGATGTTCGTGTTAAATTTCTACATCCCCACGGACCAGCAAAACACCTCTATGCAACATAATTTCAAGTGACGAATCCACCTACAACTAAAGGCTCAGGGAGGATGTATTATTTCCCTGAAAAGGAACTTTAATCAGTAGACTTGCGTTGCAAGAAAATGTTGAAGCACATACGCACCCATGTATAAAATTAAGGAAACTCCTCAACTGTTAAATGATATTCCTAAAAATGTACTAAGCCAATAAGCCCTTATGTAAATAATAAACACATTTTTTTGTAAATAGATTATTAGCATATCATTTGCCGCGGCTTAAATATTACTTAGGGCCTTACATAACAGTTAAAAATGTACATATACACATCAAATATCTTGAGGTCAGTACATACATTTTAGTGTTTAAAATGCATTATAATTAATAAAAGATATTGATTGCAATTAGGGGGAATATTAGAGGTTTTAAACTGGATAACAAGTTTAAATAACTGACGTTGTAAGATTTATTCGCCATAACCCAAATTGTAACTTTTATGATTTTTAAAAAATATTAGCTGGTAAAAAACCATTTTTTTTATTCCAGATTATTTCAAATTATATCTTTGGAAAAATAAAAAAAAATAATTTGGTTACTGCTATGCCTTTGGTCAATAATCGCTTTTAAAGTTTTTTTGTTTGCGAATTAAAAAAAGACTCAAAATTTAAATTTAGCACAGTATTCCATAGAAATATGAAGTAATAATTAACTAAATATATTTTTGCTATAATCCCCTGATTTTTCTAAACATTTTGGTAAAAGAATTATTGCTTTATGTTAAACATTGTAGAAGTTATGGATTTTTTAATATAATAATGTCGCCGAAAGTGGTAGCCCCCGAAACGCTATTATAACCATATATTGCAAAATTTCAAAAATTCATAACTTAAAAACTATTAAAGATAATTTTTTAAAACTTGGTATATGTTATTAGAATGCTCAAATAAACAAAAAAAAAATTAGCCAAATCTGACGTTATGGGTGACATGACCTGGATGAAGTGGCGTGGAATAACCCGGGATTGCAGCGTTCATGAAAATATAAATAATAATATAATATAAAATATACTTAAATAAATAAAAAACAGTAAATTAATAATATTTCTGCTTTCAATGGAAAACAGCATAGTCTCTCATTGATAAAGCAATTATTTGTCAACAAGAAACTATAAATGATTTTGTTTTTAATTTTTTCTCGAATTAATTTTCTGCTATAAATATTGTCAGGTTTTGTTTTTTATGGAAAAATATTTTGATTTTGTAAAAAAAATAAAAAAAAATGTTTTGATTTTGTAAAAAAATTTGGTAAATTTAAAAAAATTACCCTGCCAACATGGTCCCGCGCGGATTCGGCGTCTGTGTGGCATCAGTATATCTGACGTTTAGGACCATGTTGCTTTTTCGTTGTATGAATATATGTATGTTGTATAATATAAAATATAAATACAGTGCTACAGTAATCAAGTTTTTTAGATTTTGGACCTTTTTTGGTGTTTGAGAGGTGTCCGGCACTCTTGGATCACATGGGTGGTTACCCATGAGTAACGATTTTGGAGCGATTTTCATAGACTATGTAATTTTCGCCCCAGAATGACCCACAGATAAACCCACAGAGAGACTCCCGAGCACCCCCGGGTAATTTTAGAATCGAGTTCGACAGCCCCGAAAACCCCCGAGTAACGAGTTTGGAGCGATTTTCAGGTATGCTGCCATTTTTTCCCCAATTCCCCCCCCGGAAAAGAGCCACACCCCGGGTTTCAATGCCCCAAAATCGGTTGGGCCTCAAAAACCCGCGGCCCAAATTTTTGACGATTTTCTGGTTTGCGTTTTCCCTTTTTGATGCAAAACTTTCCCAGAAGGCTTTATAAAAAGCAAAAGACTTCTAAAGTCGTTTTCTGGGGCCTTCAAAACCCCAATGAAGAAAACCGCATCTCGATATCTGCGGGCTCAAAATATTTCCGCTATTTTTTTTAACTTCCCTGGACTATTTTTAAAAGTGTCCCTTATTTTCTTTAATACATTTCCTAATACTCTTCGAAAAATGTCGCCTAGCTCGATAAATAATTCCAGTTGTCTCCTTAATAATTTGGCACTTTTTGATTATCCTCAAACGAAAATCCTCGACGTTAATGACTGGAGTATCGTACACCAATTGCTTTAAATGACCCTAGAAGAAAAAATCCATGGGTTTAAGATCTGATGACCACGCTGCCCATGCCAGTGGTCCATTTCGTCCTATCCATCGCTCAGGATACGCTGCATTTTAATATTGCCATACACGTATACTAAAGTGGGGCGAAGCTCCGTCTTGGAGCATCCACATGTTGGCCCTTATTTGCAATGGCACATCTTTCAGATACAATGGGAGGTAATTTTGGATAAAATCTAGGTATACGTCACCAGTTTATGGGCCATTAAAAAAATGGGGACCAATAAGGTAATCTCCTATTATCCCTGCCCACATATTCAGTGAAAATCCACGTTAATGTTTCGTTTCTACCCATTGTTTGGGTTCTTGTAACTTCTGTGGATGTTATGCATAT
>JAHBCN010013252.1:0-24858 GCA_019359885.1 Listronotus oregonensis | reverse complement strand
TAATGACAACTGTTTAACCTTTAACTGTCTGTCAACTTCTTAACTCGTCGGAATCAAAACTAAAACGGGACTTTTGCGGATCCCCTTCGCGCTTTATATAGTAATGTGGAAAAGAAGGAAAAAAAATATGGAAAAGTCTAGAATTAGCTGGAAGAATTCTTTTACTACAGGACCCCAGAAAAGTGTGAAAAGGATGTCTCCAGCCCCTCGGGATAATCCGCAATGGCCGTTGAAAAAGGGGAAAAAAAAAAGGAAACCCTTTTTTTTAATAAATTATTAACCTAAATAAAATAATTCTAACCTTTTATTTTTTCTAATAACTAAACATAACTAAAATCTGTAAAATATATATATATATATATATATATATATATATATATATATATATATATATATATATATATATATATATATATATATATATATATATATATATACACATATAACAAGGCCCATTTCTCATATCTATGGTTGGAAAAAAAAAAATCACTTCAGTCACTTTAATCCCTGGGGTGGGGGGGGGGGGTTAAGCTCCACTCCTGAATTTTAAAAAAGGGAAAGGGGGGTGACTGATACCTCTTTTAAAAAAGATCATCAATTTTTTTTCCCTTCCCCTAGTTTTTTGAATTTGATGCAGTAGTTTTCAAAAAAAAAAATAACTACTTGAAAAAATAATTGTTTATTTTTTTTTTATTTTTTTTAAATCTCCCCAACAACAATTTTTGACAAGGTAGCCCTACAAAAAGGGGGGGATGTTTTAAAAAAAAACAAGAACATTTACATTCTAAACTTTCCTTCTATTTTACTTACTTTTTTTTAATTTTACAAGTGTTCAAAATTTGGCCTTCTGTTTCCATGCACCCCATACAGGTTTTTTCAAAACGGTTTCGGGCTTCTGAAGCATTTGGGGGTGTAATTTCCCCAAACCCTCATCAATGCCCCATTGACGTAAATAAATTTAGAGATTCTGGTTGAGTGTTATAAATTTTACTCCTTAAATTACCCCACAGGAAAAAATCTAACGGGCTTAAATCTGGTGACCTTGCAGGCCCTCCCGGGTCCTCTTAGCCCCATCCATCTGCCAGAAAACGTTTCATTCAAATACTGACGAACAGCAAAAAAAGGGGGAAGGAGGTGCCCCATCTTGTTGAAATGTCAACTCATTCGTTGTATCCGTCATTATGATCAACAATTTCTGCCAAGGGGGGGGCGACAGGGTCTTCTAGAAATTCAAGTACATTTTTTCCTGTTAGATTTCCTGGAAAAAAAAAGGCCAACAACACAATCCCCCTAAATTCCAGCCCAGACGTTTAATTTCTTAAGGGGGGTTAGTCTGAACTTCCCCGGAATAAGTGGGGTTTTGGCTGACCAAACCGACAATTATGAAGATTAACAGTCCCGTTCCAAAAAAAAGAGAAACAAATGTTAAAAAAAAAAAGGTTCGGGGGTTTTTATTATCCGTTCACTAAAAAAACTCCCCAAAAATTTACACGTCTATCAAAGTACCTTCAAAATTTAATTTTACCCCAAAAGGATTTTATACAGGTGGAATTTATGGGATTTTAAAATTCTTCAAATTTGTACGGCATATCCAGAAACTTTTGGGAATTGCCTGGTACTTAACGTAGGGGCGATATTGACGTGGCCCAAAACAGCAAATTGCTTTTTCGTTTTTCCCCCCCTATTAGATTAGGAGCGATTCGTTTTCGATTTGCCACAGATCATGTCTCCCTAAACTTGGCCCCCTAGTTCAATAAAAATATTTCCGGGGTTACATGCTTATCTGGTTTTTTTCATTAAAAAAAATTTTTCTGTACTAAGGGGGGACCTACCGTTCTCATAATAAAGTTCAATTATCGATACTATTTCCGCAGTTAAATAAACCTTTTTAGAAGAAAAAAGATTAAAAAGCCAAAATAATCATGAAAAATCTGTGAGATACAAAATTTAAAAAATTTTTAAAATTTAAAAAATTCCAAAAAAAAGAAAAAAACTGACTGCATTATGTATCCTTTTTTCACAAGCATAAATTCCCCTTAGCAGAAATAACTGCTAACCTTGGACTGATAAAATTCAAACGAGCCCTGACCATATTTTAGATTTTAAAGCGAAAGTGAAAAGTATCCCATTTCATTGGGATAAAAAATGACATTTAATGCTTTCTTATTTTTTTAATTGGATAGGACAAAATTTTAAAAAAAAAATACTAAATAAAAAATAGTACAAAAAATAAAAAGCGTTCCGATTATCAGATTTTGTTTTTAAAAATTTTTCCCCCTTTTGAAATAAAATTAAAAAAATTATATTTTTAAAATAATATTATATTTTATTTAAAATTTATAATATTATTTAAAATTAAATAATAAAATTTTTAAATAAATATTAAAAAAAAAATATATAATTATATATATATATATATATATATATATATATATATATATATATATATATATATATATATATATATATATATATATATATAATATATATATTGTGTGTTTCTCAAAGGTGGTTCCCCCTTGATAACTTTTTAATTTTTTAAGATAAGAAAATGAAATTTGGCTTGTCGATATATGACCTAAAAATGCATTGAATGACGTGTTTAATTGTTTCTGACGATTTCCGATTTCACCGGAAATAACCTCAATTTTTGAATTTTAAATGGAACACCCTGTATTTTTTTTACCTATTCTATAGAAAATGACATTCTAAATACAATGATACCCCATATGTCAACTTTTGACATTTTTCTTAAAAAATATTTAATTTTTTAAAATTTAATCTAGAGTGCCATGACGTCGTTAAAACAACCAATGTTGAGTCCAGGAGGCGTGGAAAAATAGTTTTTATTGTCTATAGTTTTTTATGTCTTTTCCAGAAAGGTACAAATATTTCAAAATATTATTTCTAGACATAACTCATTTTTTAAAATGGAACGATTGGCTCGTTGGCATATTCGAAGTGAGCATTTTTTTGAATAATTTGATACCCCATAATTGATAATTTGGGTTAAATCAACACTAAAAAAGCAAAAAAAATAAGAATATTAGTTGTTGCTTATGAAAATATTAATTATATTATTATTAATTATTATATTTAAAGGTATTTATACTTTTTTTTTATTTGGGACAGTCCACAAAAGGCTGATGCCTAAGTACTAACGTACCGTGGATGTCTTCAGTGTGGTGAGAGGGAGTTTGTTCACACGGGACTTAAATTTTTGGAGATTGGGAGGAGAAGGAAAACTTCTGCGGGCAGCAGGTTCCATAGTCTTGCCTCTACAAGGCTGGAAGTTCGGGCCTCAACTGAACTGAAAAAGGATCATAAAAGTTCACCTGTTGCTCTGTTGGGGGCCAAGAAGAATTATACGGCCAATTCCCTGGAAAAGTGAAAATACCTATAGAAGGCGACAGATCCCCAACAGCTCGACGATGGGCAAAAGAGGCAGTCCTTCTGTGAGCGTTGGATCATTAATAAGAAGAATGGCTCTTTTTTGAATGGAGCCCAGAATGCTAAGTGTTGTAGGGGACGCCATTCCCCAGACATGAGAACAATATTCTAAAGACGGTCTGATTTGGGATACATACAGAGTGTACAGATTGGAGGAAGAGAAATACTTTCTGGCTCGGAAGGGGGAATCCAATCTTTTGGAAGCTCCGAAGCTATGGATGAAATGTGTTTGTGCCAGTTGGGTTTTCCAAAGTCGCCGACTAGATTAAACGACTCTTTGTTCTGCAGAACTTGGCCGCTCATATGTAAAGGGGTAGCTGCGACTTTTTTTTGCGACCGCGACATGACTGTGTTTTGACATTAAACTGAAACCGTTTTTGGCGCCCCAATCCAAGATAAGTTTGAGGTCTTGTGAAAGAGATATTGATTGACCTGCGTTTTTTCAACATCAAATTACACGGTGGCTTAAGAAATTGAATACTAGAGTGGAGGGTTATCTAAAAACTATGAATGCGATTGATTGTGGAAAGAAAGATCGTTAATGTGTAGAAGAAACAGCGTGGGTGCCAGCACTGAGCCCTGGGGCACCCCAGCATTAATTTTTGGAATTTAGAAGTTGTAGAAGGAATGAAACCCATCTACAAAACTTTTTAACTTTTTTTGGAAAAAATACGTCGATTAGAAAGAAACTGGAAAGCCAAGAGCAAAGCTTGGTGGAAGACCGTAAGAAGGAAGTTTGTTAAAAAGCCCTCATGCCAGACCGATCGAAAGCTTTGGATATGTCAAGAGCAACGATCTGGATTCATCAAGAAATTCAAGGGACTTGTTCCAGTTGTTGAGACAAAGGAAGAAAATCAGCTGTGGATCTACTGTGACGGAATCCATATTGTCTATCATGTAAAATCTTTTTGTTTTTCAGATACTTTAAGATTTGGGAATTAATGAATTTTTCCATTACTTTGCAAACAACTGAAAGAAAAGAGATATAGGTCTATAGTTAGAAGGGCTTTTGGATCCTTTTTTGGGGACAGGTTGCACACGTGCAGCCCAACTCTCCGGGAAAATCCCGTGTCGAAAAAATTGAAAGGGCGAGTTAAGATGGGTGCAAGCTCGGAGCACATTTTTTTAAGACGATTGCTGGTATGCCATCCAGCCCAGACGATTTTTTATTTAAAGAAGAAAGAATACCTTGATCTGTTTGACTTTAAAAATTATATCGGACATTTTATGAGAAACAGGGACAACTGTTGGAAGAGGAAGATTAATAGGAGGATCAAGCGTAGAATTGGCAGCAAATTGTTTGGCAAACAGTTCGGCTTTTCCTTTGGAGGTAGAGACAATTCCATTTGAGCTAGAAAGAACTTTATCTGTTATTTGATTGTTAAAACGGTCTTTTGCTTCTGAGATGGTCTGATTATACTGATTAATAGATATAGAAAAGCAGGTAGGATTCCAAGGGTAGCTGGCAAAGAAATCTCTTAGACCATCCCAGTCGGCCGAATTGTAGTGCCAGACGGTTCGTGGCGGCATGCTTTCAGTTGCCTCAAAATGAGTGGAGTATGATATGGTGACCAAACCATGGCCAGAGCGACCAAGGGGAGCAGTTACTGATGCTTGATAGAGTTCGGAGGTGGAAGTAAGAAAGTGATCTAGGGGGTTAGAATTTTGGGTGGGAACCCTAGGAAAGTAGGTAGGTTCCATAATTAGATTAGTGAGCGAGTTGCTGATTGCGAAATTTTCTGCTGCTCTGCGTCTTGTATCAGTTTTTGTGGAGCCTAGCCAATCCTTATTATGAACATTAAAATCCCCGAGGACGATTACTTCGGCCAATGGATATATATATATATATATATATATATATATATATATATATATATATATATATATATATATATATATATATATATATATATATATATATATATATATATATATATATATATATATATATATATATATCAAAGGCTCTTTTATGTAGGGTTATCGGTGGGTTAAATCACAAATACTTTTAAAAAAAAATAAATGAATTACATAGTACCCATCTGGGTGTAGTTAAAATGAAATATATTGCAAGGTTCCATTTTATTTCTGGTGGCTTTTAATTGATTTTTAACTTGTGGATGTAGCAAAAAATTGCTTATCATGCGCAATTTTTTAGAAGTTTGGGAGTGGCCAAAAAGTCCTTGGACACGCCTAAAGCAGATTTGTTTGGACCATTCTTTAAAAAAAAATCGTATTCTTATTGATGCGACATCTTAATAAATAGATTGCATTACATTACTGCTACTGCAACCTTTGAACATATACCTATAGAGACAAACTTGCCGTTCGGCAATGCAAACGTGCGGGAGAAGAAGAAGAATCACAGTATAACCTTTCTTTCTCGCTCCAAAGTGCTGATTGGTAGACAGGGAGAGGCCAAACAATCAATACGTTGCACAGTGCCGCGAACAATGGACATAAATAAAAAAGTGAAGAATTTATTTCATACAATATTTGTTTTTTACTGCAAAAAAGACATGCCAGGACATGCTAAACTACAAATATTTTTAAGTGTAGATCACTTGTTGGTTAGCTATACCCCTTCAAAGTATGAATTCCTTGACTGCGTAAAGTGATAATGTTATCAGTTGTATCTTAAGAATTGAATTAAGTGCGTCTTTTTGACAATAATTTTAACACCTTTTACTGATTATAATATAGAGGTAAGTAGTCAAGGTATGTACTGTTAAATGTTGTGTTGTGTGTTTTTCTATACACTGAGTTTATAATGCAGCATATCTCAAGTTTCTGACCTTCTTAACTTCAAGTCGACATTAAAAAAAACCTCAAATATCCTTTTGTACTCCTTGCATTTTTTAAGCTACATTTGAAGACTTTAAGTTAACACTAAATTTATCTGCGACCGCCTGTGACCAACTCTTTTTTTAAATTATTTTTAGATGAACTCAAATCCATTAAAGTTGCGAAAATATTTGATGCCTGGGTTAATAACAGAAATAATGATGCTAATCATTTTGTTTTCAATAAAATTATTAATTTGTTCAATATCCCGGAACTGTCAGACCAAATTGAAGAAGAAATAACTTCTTTAAGTAAAATGTATTGTCTAAGGTTCAACCACAAATGGAAGGAATCTTATCGAAATCGTACTAGATTTAAAAGTCGAAACAAAGCTTGACTTCAAAAAGAAGTAACCTTACCAGAATCTGTAAAACAGATGTTAAAGGTTGATAACCGATCTAGTATGGATCAGCCTGAACCGTCTCGAGGAAGACCGCGTAAGCGATTTAAAGAAGTTTCACTTAAGACCAAAATTAGGCGAGTAGCAGACATCACGACCAACAGGACACCCGAGGAATTACAGTTCGCCGCAGAGTGGTTAGGCCTTTCATTATCTAAATATAAATCATCGCTCTCTGTTGAACAAGCTTTAGCTTTATATCTCGGCTTGGACCTATCTGAGAAGAAATATAATATACTAAGAACGGTGGTAAATGAGGTGCACAGTGACTTGTTTCCAAACTTATATGCCTTAAATAAATACAAAAATTTTCTTTTACCACCAATTACTGCCACCGAAACGTCTGCAGAACCAAATTTTCAGGATATTATTGAAACAACGACTAAAAGCATAATTAAAGCGGCACATCTGAACTATTCGGCAAAATTAAAACTTATATCAAAATGGACAGTTCAGGTCATAGTCAGTATAAACAAATATTTACGGATGAATATTTATTTTTAGTGGCTATGGTATCATTAAGATTAGTCGATGTTACTTCGAACAAAAACGTTTGGGTCAATTCCCGTACCCCATCTACACTTTATTGCCGACCCATTAAATTCTTATTTCAAAAAGAAAATTCAGACTTAGTGAAAAGTGAAAAAAAAGGTGATGTTTGTTAAAATCGATCAACTGCATGACTTTGAAACACAATGTGAAAACGGTGAAGTATGTCAAGTTACCTGGGAAATGATCTTTACTATGATGGATGGCAGTGTATGCAACATTCTCTCGGATACAAATTCCACAGCTAAATGTGTCATTTGCGGAGCTACACCAAAAGAAATGTTCTCTGACGTCTTTCGCCCGTCAAAAGTAGAAAACTATCGCTTTGGTTTATCTACGCTCCACTGCTACATCAGGTTTTTCGAGTGCTTACTACACGTTGGTTATAAGTTACCTATTAAGATATGGCAGGCCAGAGGAAGTGAAAACAAACAAATAGAAGAAATTAATAAAAAGAGAATTCAAGGGGAATTTAAGTCGAAAATGGGCCTTATAGTGGATATGCCAAAGCCCGGCTATGGATCTACTAATGACGGAAACACGGCAAGGCGTTTTTTTTTTTTAATTATGTACTATATTAAAGGAAAGGAATACATAATTGTTTTAAACAATATAATATTTTTATACTGAATAAAAAAATACGTAAGATATCTTGATTGTATGATTGCCCTATTACTTAAGTGTAACAAATTGCAAATTTATGAGAATGTAGGTCTAACTGCTAGGAATAAACTAAATTTTATTTGGTTCAAATCCCTTAAGTAGAACGCGAGTTACGATTCTTGTCCGCGCGCAAAGCACTGTGCGTTTGAGCGAGAAAGAAAGGTTATACTGTGATTCTTCTCTCTTTCTCGAACGCAGGGCTGCCTCTATATGTAATGCTCGAAGGCTATAACCATTAAAATTTTCCGAAATTTATTTGCAAATGTGTACTGGCAATGCAAAAACATTAATTTCGAAAAAATTCCAACATTTCTTATAAACAGTGGTGACAGGGGCTCCATATCATCCTGAAATAAATGGCTTAGCAAAAATATATATTAAAATTATGAAAAATGCAATTTTGAAATTTAAACATGAAAACCCAAATAAAGATATTAATTTAATTATAACTAAGTTTTTATGTAAATACCAATCTACACCGCACACTACGACGGGAGAAACGCAGACCAAAATACTAATGGTCAAATATCTTAGAAGTAAATTTTATTTGTTGTTACTTCGGTATCAAGTATTGTTAAAAAGAAACAACTTTCTTAAATAATATATTGCCCCACGCAAAAATATTAATTTTAAAAAAGGTAATTCGTTTTTGGTTGTTAACCTACATAATAAAAACTGATAAGAGTTTTTGTAAAACTAAGTCAACCATAAAAAAGATGTTTGAATTATACCACGTTCAGATATAATCTGATATAAATAAGTATATTAATTCAGGCGATACTAGCGATGATGTGAATATACCAAAAAATGGCTTTAGACTCCCGACACGAAGGCCTGCGAACATCGTGAAACGCGAGTGTAGATGGTTTCACGCTTCCCCCATTCGATGTCAATTTGAACGTAACCGTAAACATTGCGAGAGTAGAGACCTTTATTTTTCGCGCAAAGATTTGGCGTTTCGTGTTTGGCGCTAATCTCGACCATAGTATGCAGTGTTAAGGCCAAAAAGTCAACGTAAGGCACCTGAACCACTAATCGTAGGACGTAATTCGGGTGCTGTCTTTTTGTTGGGATCATGCGCACAGTGGGTGCCGTGGGTGTCGTGGCACCCCCACTAGTCTGAAAAAGATTACTGTATTTAAAATATGAAAATTATTATTTGATAAGGTTCGATTTAAAAATTACAATCCTTAGATTCAAATGTATTAAATGTATCGTATCCAGTTTTATTCGCTTCATTATTATTATAATTATTATTAATATTATTATTATTATTATCTCGGCAACCACACCAGCTTTACCCTGCGCATGCCTATGGTTGGGATATTTTGTAAATTAATTATTTCATTATTTTCATTTAGGGGGAGAGTGTATTATATCTTGGTATGGTTTATCCTTATTTTAAAACTGTGCTGTAGGTACCTAATAAGTCTTTACAATAGACATAGTAGGTCTGTTTTTATTCAGAAATACTTTACACTTTTTCTACTCACGTAGTCCTAAAATACACCTTCCTTAAGAGCGCTTAGGCTACGGTTACACTGCAAGCGAATTCGCGCGACTACGCTCGAAGTCGGCCCAGAAATAGGTGGTATCTGCTATTAGCGATTTTCGCGCGACAATCGCATACATTTAAAAAAACAAACAGTAGCGACTTGCAAACATGGATAGTGACGAATAATTTTATTTTTCTGAAAACTCGGTACCAAAGTCGTTTATATTATTTCCGCAAAAAAAGAGTAAACAGTATATTGAAAACCGTTATTTAAGTGAATACTTTCAACTTTTTTTGATCCCATAGTGGTTTTCGGTCAAATAAAGGGAAAATCAATTTTTCAGAATCCATTTTAAAATAAACAAAACACAACATTTCAAGAAGATACAATACAGTTCGCGCAAACAAAACAAACTAGTTTGAACTTCTAGCAATTCGCCGCGAATCTCCGATGTTTGCGCTAACAGGTCGCTTCCACTGTAAATACCTCTAACTATTTGATAGGTTTAGTTTAGTCGCCCGAATTATCGCGTAGTCGCGCGAAGTCTTATTCGCGCGAATTCGCATGCAGTGTAACCGCAGCCTTACGTAAAAAAAGAGTATAGTGTACACTATTTCTGAATAACAAACTGACCTTTTTTATACTCTTTGGGCAAAATATTCACATAGATTGATGGTTTTTATTTATAAAAGTAAATTATTCAAATTATTCATTTCCATAAAAAGTAGGCATATTATTATATGATATAACCATTATATTTTAATTTGTTGACATAAATGAACTCACCTAGTTTTTTTGACAAATGTTGGGTTGAACAGAAAACTGATATTAAAGTCAATAAGACATCAAACGCATTAAAAAATATATTAAAGTCTGGGGAAGGTGACCTTTATATGCAGGTAATGTTATGAACTTTAGAAAATGACAAAAAAAAAACTTAAGGAACCCTTTACTAAAAAGAATTTAGATTGATCAACGGATCGAAATAAGTTACATTCACACAAATTTTGTTTTTTTTTTACTTTTCTTTCTGGACTCTATGGATCTATCTTTACTAAAGAACATTTGAATTATTTTTTAGATAGATCTTCCTTATTTTTATCAGATGCCGGCTGAGAAATATCCATCCCTAGGCAATCCTTATCTATATCATAAGTTAGTTTCTTGTCCATGTGAAATTTAAAAAATTCTCAGCTTCTTTATCGAGACGTTTACTTATGTCACTTTCAAAACTGTGACAAATATTGACAAAACCCAAATTCTTCACTAAAAATTAACACTTTTTTAACCTAGTTTTCCACAATATAATCCATTTACTCCATAGATTACTGGCCAAAAGAACCTTTGTATTTAACTTTAATTGCTTTGCTGAAGTCCCAGGCTAATCAGCAACAAACTGCATTTGTTTTTTTAAATTTTAATTTCAGGACAGTCCTGCCTAGGTACTAGGTAACGTTGGTGCCGGATTCTTTAATGGGTGACCCATTTATTTCTCAGATCCGTCAACAATACCCAAGTACCGACACATGCGAATATTGCATTTTGCAGCATCTTTTAGACATCTCGGTAGTATCAGTGTGGAAGTTACATAAATAACTACTTTAAAAAATATGGCTCCTCGGTCGGGAATCGAACTCAAGTCACTCGCGTGACAAGCAAAAGTACTGACCAATGTGCTACTGAAGAGGCAAATATGACACCTTGTAAGAATTTAGTTTTTTTGTAAATTAAATAACTCTAAATTCTTTAGTTTTATATCACTAGCATAATATATGTAATCAAAGACAATTGTAGTTATAACTACAATTGTCTTTGATGTAATTAATTATCTTTATCCAATGTCGCCGTGTTTCTAACATTTTTGCATTGGGGCTTTAAAATCATTTACCTCCATTACAAGTTCGGTGATTTTGCAAGTCATTATTTTTTTAATAAGCTATTATTTGTTTTACAACTAAGTATAACATTTTTTTATTTAGATACGTAATTTTATTTTTACTAATATGTCAATATACAGTTTTTCGAGTCCAGGGAACGGACCATTTTGCCTAGCATTTTTTTCAAAATGCATAGAATGAATTTTGACAGTAGGTAGAGAATAGTCCAAGGATCAAAATCCATATCATGCCGAAGGGCGCCTTACCTTGGGGGTGGTTGCCAAACCATCTTGGGGTGGAATTTTTTTAAATTTTTACCACAGGAATGGATAGAAAAATGATTTCTAAGCAAAAAATGTTTAATGCATTTTTTTTTGTAAAATGATAAAATCAACGTTTTTCATCGGTTTTTCGCAAATAACTCGATGAGTATGCATTTTATCAAAAAAACTGTATATAACAAAATTGTAGCTATAAAAAAATGATGACTGACATGGCTTGTCGCACTTGGGCCGTGTCAGTTATATTATTCACACACTAATAAATAATACCTGTCGAAATATTGCTGTCAGAAGCCGTGTACAACTAATGCTGAAGTTGAAAATGATCGCTTTCATTTCATTAGAATTTGGCGATTTCTTTCCTTGGAACCCAGAGTCGGATCATGGGTTTAGTTGTGGCTCCAATGAGAAGGTCACTGTCAGTCACTTTTAACTAACAAGACAGTCAAAGCGTTAGATAAAATTCAAATTAACATCAGCAATTATTCTGCAAAGTGCTGTAAATTGTACATTAAATAAGTTTTTTTTAAAGTTAAAAATACAATAAGAAAAATGTTGCATAAAAAATATTGATTCTTAATCCCACTGAAAGTATCTTTCCTGCACTTAACTGCTTATCCAAACTCCACTTCGGGTCTTTGGTGTATCTGCAGTCGCGTGCGGGAAAGTATAACATTTCCGCATTAACAATAGTGGGGCTACAGGATTTTTAGACCATATTATGTTTGACCAAAATAAAAGTTTTTTTTCACTTTCAAGAAAAAATATCTTTGTATTTTATGTCACCCATACCGGGTCTACGAAATTTTTTCAAAAATATATTTTTTCGAAAAAAAAATCTAATTTATACATTTTCGGAAATAATTTAACTTATTTATAAATATTATTTTTACGATATTGCCCAACCTAGGTCTATTAGCTTGCATTGAAAGAAAATAAGTTACGGGTGTTCATGTGGCTAACGATTATTTTTGCGGTATATTTAAAAAGGTTATTCAAACGCAGGTGATAAAAGAAAACAAAATACAAAGAGAGTAAATATTATAAATGCGAGGATTTTAACAAGGGTTGTAAAGGAAGAATAATAGAGAACAATGGATTTGTTAAGGAGAACGACCATAATCAAACAGGAAGACCTGAAAAACATGAAGTTGAAACTGTAAAAGAAAATTTGAAAAAGAAAGCAAAGTTTTCTCACGAAGCTCCCCATCAAATTATTTCAAAAGAAGCCGAAAACATTTCCGAAATAACCACAGCTAGATTGCCTTCTTTGTCTTGTTTAAAAAGAACTATTTTGTACACTAGAAAAAAAAAACAACGTTCCGTCTGTGCCAAATAAACTGGAAGAATTATGTATTCCAGAGGAGTATAAAATCACTGAAAAAGGTCAGTCGTTTCTTATGTACAATTCTAAATTGGATAAAAGAATTTTAATTCTTGGAACTTTTTCAAATATCCATTTTTAAACAAATTCAAAAGAATGGTATATGGATGGTACATTTAGTACTGTTCCAAAACTGTTTTACCAAATGTATACAATTCTTAGTAGAATTGGCTCTATATTTGTACCCCTTCTTTACATATTACTGCTTGATAAAACAGCAAAAACTTACGAAAAATGTTTTAACACAATTAATGAATTTATCCCAGAAAAAAAATTTAAGAAAGTAATTTCAGATTTTAAAAAAACTGTGTAAACGTTGTAAGAAGAATTTTTATGCGCAACATGAAAGTGAATATGATAAGAATAGTTTTAATTGCGTACAGCGTAAAACTTCTAGAAGCCCTAGTGTTTCTGCCACCTGAACATGTTAAAAAAGGCTTTAATTTAATAATTGAAAGAAAACTCTTACCAGAAATATTGACACCATTTTTGGAATATTTCTAAAAAAACTTGGGTAGATAAAACGGAAAAGAAAACTAAAAAAGCTCCTTTGTTTGAAGTGGAATTATGAAACTGCTACAAAAATTTACGGAATGGAGTTCCAATAACGAACAATGCATTAGTGGTTTTCAAGTACGAGTGAATGTAAAAAAACCAAACATTTGGCAATTTTTTAGTGCTTTGAAGAGGGAACAGGCAATAAACGAATTTAAAATCTCAAAAGAACTGACAGGCACAATGAAAAAAAATTGCAACTCTTTAACCTCAAAACTGCAAAACATACTTTCTAGTTTTAATTCAGATATGAATGAACTTTACTTAAGGTCCATTGCTTCAATATTGTAAATAACAATAACCTTTGTATTTAGCTTAGATTTCGTACTTTGTGACAAAAAAAAACCTTTGTATTTAGTTAAATCTTTGTATTTTAATACAATACATTTTTAAATTAAAAAAAAAGCATAAAACTACTTAGATTGACCTGTTAAGTTACGAAAATTAATTTTATAAGAAAATTTTCATAACATAATTTTTCTAAAAATTTTAGTTTTGATAACCCCAACATTGAATAATTCAGTTTTTTGAATTTTTAAAGTTACAAAAATAACTTTTCGAAAATTAAGTGTTTCAAAAAAATACATTTTCGAAAAAAAGTAATTTCGAAAATTTGACTTTTCGAAAAAAATTAATTTTGAAAATTTCGATTCTCGAAACAATGTACCTTCGAAAATTTGGATTTTCGACAAAAAAATAAAAAAATTTTCGTAGACCCACCCATACCTACATAGAAATGAAGTATTTTTTTAAAGGACCTTTAAATTTAAATTTTTTAACTGTAAAATAATAAAACTTGTTTAGTATTAAAGAAATAATGATATTTTTTTACAGTAAGTCTTTTCTGACTATACAGTGTGTCCCAAATTTTACCTACATGTATTGCTATCTCATTAACTATACAAGATAAAAAAATGATGAAATGGGAAAAGTTTTAAAGGATTTAATGTTGATTTTAGCTGTGCAGTTTTTTTCTTAAAAATTTAGTCCTAAGATGTTAAATTCTCTTTTCAGTGTAACCCCACTTGCCAGCAAACAGTTTAATTTTTTTTTTTTTTGAATACATTTGGCAACGCCTTTCCAAAGCCTTATAAAGGTTTCCCAATTATTACCATAAAAATCAATGCTTAAACCGAAAGTTAATTGAGTAGATGAATTACCCCAACAGTCAGCAAAACAGAAGTTTGTAAGAAATACAACAAATATTTTTATTTATTTATTTATTTATTAAGACATTTATTGACACAATACAATAAGCTATACTATACTATGCCAATGGGCTATTGACCTAGGTCCTGCTGCCCTGTATTTTATAAAAATTACATTACTATTAAGTCAATACAATTGTAACAGTATTGAAATTTAAAAAAAAAATCACATAATGCGTC
Source organism: Listronotus oregonensis (assembly GCA_019359885.1). NCBI lineage: Eukaryota > Metazoa > Arthropoda > Insecta > Coleoptera > Curculionidae > Listronotus > Listronotus oregonensis. The sequence continues at coordinate 9,971 of JAHBCN010013252.1, read as the reverse complement.
ACTGATTGTTCATTTCTAGTAAATGTTCTATAATTGTAACAGTTGGAAATATTAATGGTGGGTTCCGTTGCTGGTAGTCGGTTCTTAAGATACATAATGGCTGGAGGAGGTCGATGTTGTGCTGCTTCGAGGCGAATTTCTTTGATAATTGTATTAGTCTGTTGGAAATTGGTTGGATCTGGGTAATATTGTACAGTAGCTGGTTTGATGGATTATGTAAGGGATTCCTAGGATGTCGTGCTTTTGTTATTATGCGAAGGGATGTAGTTTCAGCAACTTCAAGGTTCTTTAATGCAGTTTTTCTTAGATTAAGAAACATTGTATGACCATATTCAAGGAAAGGTCTGCATATGGATTTGTATATTCGGCTGGCAGTTGTTTTGCTTATTCCTTGATCCTTGAATGTTAAAGTTCTGAAATGTTTGGCCCTGGCTATTGTTTTCTTTTTGTTAGTACATGTGTGCTGGTTAAAGTTAAGTTTATTATCTATTATTATTCCTAGGTATTTCACTGACGCTTTTGGCCTTATCTCCAGATTGGCTACCTTAATTGTAGGGGAATTGTCTTTAATGTTGTGGTGAAAGATCATAAACTGCGATTTTGTAGGGTTGGGATGTAATCACCATTGGTAAAACCATGTTAGGGTTCTGTTCATTAAATTTTGCAGATTATTTATAGTACATTTTAAGGACTTAGCATATGCTATCAGTGCGGTATCATCGGCAAATTGTAGCATGTATGTTTGTAGGTTAATCCCTTGATTTGTGCTGAATATATCGTAGCAGTATATATTATACAATAATGGCGATAATGGTGATCCTTTGGGGAGTCCTTGTTCTGGTGTAAAGCTGTTTGAAAAGGAATTATTAATTCTTATTCGTATGTGTCGCTTTTCCAAAAACTCTTTTATGATAGAAATCAGTGTAGGAGAGCATTTAAGTTGGTGTAACTTATAAAGAAGACCCTTGTGCCACACACTATCGAAAGCTTTGTTAATATCTAGAAATATTGCTGCAGAATGGTGTTCGAGTAGCCTAGCGGTTTGGACATTGGAAGTTAGTATGGTTGTAGGGTGTAGTGTTGAGCATTTTTCTTTAAATCCAAATTGTTATATTGGAATTTTTGGATCAAGAGCTTTTTCTGTGTTAATCTTTATAAAGATTTCGAGATTTTTTCCTAGTACACACAGCAGAGTTATTGGACGGTAGTTTATAGGTTTTGTGTGGTCTGTGTTAGGTTTTGGTAGTGTTATCATTGTTCTTGTCTTCCACTCAGTAGGAAAGTAATGGTTGTTTAGGCCGTATTCGTACATTTTGGCAATATGCCTATGTATTGGGGGGTTTAAATGGCGGATAAAGTCTTTAGTTATGTTGTCATGTCCTGGAGAAGTGCTTTTGCCACGATTTACTATGTCCATGTAGTCTTCCTCTGTAATTTCATATCTAGTGTTCTGGATGTAGTTGTTAGGCTGGTTAAAATACTCGTTGTACCAATTATTTATGGTGTTGTAATTGTCTACATCATACTCAGGATATGTTTTTTCTTTAAATGCTTCACTAAAATGTTGTGCCATGACTTGAACCTTTTCTTTATCTTCTGAATATTCTATTCCGTCTGACTGAGTGTTGGGATGCTTGCTCTAGTTTTGTATTTTGTTAGTTTTTTTATTTCTTGCCAGTAGTTACGTCCTTGTTGTTGCTCGATATTTTTGCAAGCATCCAGCCATTTTTGTGTTCTGTATTGTTGTATGAGGTTTTGAATGTTTTTGTTGTAATCGTTTATTTTTCTCTTATGTTCGGGTGTAGGATTACTTCTATATTCTCTATACATACGTCTTTTAGTTTTGATGAGTCTTGTGATAAATGGTGGAAGAGTGTGAGAGTAGTATCGGATTTTTTGAGTAGTCACGTTGGTACTAAATGTTATTTCCAATGACAGGTGGTCTGATCCAATATCTGGATGGACCTCAATATTTAGGATATTGTTGTGTAGATTTCCAGTGTATAAAAGTCCATCTGGGGTCGAGTCTGGCTTGTTTGCCATTAAAAAAGTAGGTGGAATTGGAGCTTTTAAGAAATTTGTGTTATTTAAAAAGTTGTTTAACTGTCGTTTTTTTGCCGGGTTGAAATTGAAATCTCCTATAATCATAGCATACTTATAATGTGTTGCCAAAGTAAATATTGTTTCTTCAAAACGAGAAGTTGGATGAACATAAATTAGAAATATATGTATTTTGTCGTCTTGAAATGGAAGAGTAAAGTGTGTTGCCTCATTAAGTGGATTATTTATAGTTGGTCTGTTGGCCTTGTGCATTTGGAGAAAGGGTTCAACTAGAACAAGACTTCCTCCTCTTACATTGTTGTTAACAATATTACCATTAAACTGAATGCTATTCCAATTTTTGTATTTAACATTAGTAAAATTTGATGTTTTTGTTTCTACAAACAGAGTACAGTTTAATTTTTTATTGCTTTTTAATTGGAGCAGTACAGTTTGCTTTTTAGTTTTTGTGTGGTAATTCGGGTCACGGGCAGGCCGGGATTACTTTTGGCCTGTGGTAAAGGTTTTTTGGAGGGGGATGCCTTGGGGTTTGCACACATCGGGGGTAGTTGTCCCGGTTCTTGAAAAAAACACCTTGTTTTAAAAGTATTTGAGATGCATTACTGTCATTGGTGATTATTCTTACCAGTGTTGTGGCTTGATTGTTTATTTTTGCAATTATACATTTGCAAAATCTGTGGTGTATGTTATTTTTTGTTAGGTAGATGCTAAGATCATTATCTTTGATATCTAATTCCACTTTTGCAATGATAACAGAAAAAGATGTTTCTGCTTGCTTGTTTACATTTTTTCCTTGTGTGGTATTTTGTTGAGTTTCTATATAGTTTTCAATTTTTTGTTGCTGTTTTAATGACCTTAGAGTGTTGATTATTTTATTTTTCTCATTATCTGATTTCAAGAGAAATCCTTTTTTTGTGGTTAAAATGACGTCTTTGGAGTTTGGGATTTCCTGTTCCCAAGCATCTGCCATTTGAACTCTATTTATATTTTCTTTTGTTGTAATGTAAAAAAGATGTTTATATTTTTTGTTTACAATTTCATTCATTCGAATTGATGTGGCGTATTTATTTGTTTGTGGAATGTTAGTGTCGATTTTTTGTGATACTTGGCTTGTGGAATTCCTTTCATTGTTTGGTTTTTTGTTTGGGTAAGGTGGTTTGCAGCCTATTATTTCTTCAATTTCGTCTTGGGAGAGATCTAGTTGTTTACGTTTTCTTTTTTTATATTCGGTTATTAACCATGAAAGGTCTTCATCCTCGTTGTCCGTTGTAACACTCATTACAACAAACATTTTTGTTCATATGCATAATCTTCATATTATCATTTTTCTATCTTTAGTTTTTTTGCTTAGATGTGGTTTTGTTAAAATATTTTTTTTACTCAAAGCAAATAATATTTTTTAAATAGTAATACTTTTGATAGCAAAATACACATTTATGTGATACCTTTATAAGGAAAATTGACATAAAGTGTATCAATTTAATTGACATTCAAAATCAGCATTAAATCCTCTCGAACTTTCTCCATTTAAACATTTCTCCATCTTTTATAATAAACCAAATAGCAATACATGTAGGTCTATTGCAGTGCAGCCAGATTATGGTAGCAGAAGTACTCTCTTCAGTCCCTCCTGATCAGGATACTGAAAGAAGTCAATCAATACTGCATTCTCCCTCCAGATGAAGGAGAAGTTTTCTCCTACCACGAACGTAAACATGCATTGTGTGCCTTACCTCTCACGTCACATGGTAGAAATACTTCTCCGTAATATAGGGGAGACTACAGCATCTCTCGGCTCCTTTTGTTGTCCTGATCACATTGTGTGCATCGCTAGCATCTTGCGTAGAGGGAGTTCTTTTTTCCAACAATCTGGCTGCATTGGCCAATTGTGGGACACACTGTACAAGTTTAAAAAATACTATGTGCATTTTTCTTTTTTATTCCCCATATCTGGTACATTTTATGAAAATTAAAAATTAATATTGTAAAATAAAAATTGTGTACCTATTACATTTATTTTCTTTTTATTTTGTCAATGGCTAACATATTAAAATGACATGACCTTTAAATTCAAGCCCATTATTAAGATCAGATCTCAAATCCGATCTACCTAGAAACTGTAGCACTGTACTTTATAAATGTTACTTAATTTTAGGGACTTTTACCTGAATGGCACCAGTTAATCCATCCATAATAAGTGACAAGAATAAGAGCAATTCACCAAGGCCCAATTCTGCATCTTGTGGAGCTGCTTTGACAGTATCTTCCCTAAGCAGAAACATAACAATTCCAATAACAATTAAAAAAACAAAAACATATTTTTTAAAATCATAAGTCTTTTTTCCTAGTAGTACTCCAAGAATCATAACAGGAATAGGTTTAGCAGATTTTCCTACCACTTGTGTTGGATAGGGAACCCACTGTAATGCCATATTTGAGGCTACCATAGCCAAAAGGTAGGTAACTGACACACTGATATAGTATAATCTGGCTGTTTTATCTTCACCCTGGGGCCGCAACAATAAAACAGTTTTTGCAATAATATAGTTTATAATACATTGGATACAGACCAGTGTTAATGAAAAAGTAAATTTTTCTGTAATAACTGTTTTATAGCCACCATCTGCAGTGGTTTCATAAGTATATTTGCCTCTAGTAACCTTTTCTTGTAATATTCCGTAATACAAGTAAGAAAAAAATATTCCAGCTGCATAAATAATAAATTTTTGTGTATGCATCTCCAGCTGCTGATCTTCAAATCTTTATAAAATAAGTAAATTATTTAATAAAATTTAAAATTTATTTAATTAAATGCTTATTAACCGTAAGATATCGAGATCCGAATTTGGTGTTCGTTTACAGCACAAAATACAAGTTTACAGAAAAAGCAGAATTACTGATTTGGTAGTACACGTCTTCAGTTTTAAACAACTGTTTAGGGTTTTGAAAGTGAAAGTACTAATTTAGGTTAAAAAGTTTGGTTAGCGCAAGAAATTTATCTTCTTTTCTTTGTTTTTTGGCTTCTTTTGCTAGCTCTCCCCATGTGCATCGATATACTATCGATTATCGATGTACACGTACTTTCGAAAAATATATCGAGAACTCTACACTACATACTCCATCCAAAAATTAAAATTGTATTTACGGTATAGGTCATTATCGTCCTCTAGTAGAGAGAAAAAGAAGTTGAATTACTTAACTTCAAAAACATAACAGTATTTATGAAATCGGAATGGGAAGTACCGGAATGTATGTCAAACTTTGTTTACTTTTTAAGGTGTCTTCTGTCTTGTAGTTTTCCTCTTACTGGTATTTATTAGCGATGAGCGATATATCACTACCGGTGATTTAATCGCCGTTATTGAAAAATCGCTGATAGCAAACGTTGACTTAAAACGCAAATAACGGCGATTGACAGAAACAGCGATTTTTTATAATATGCGAAATCGCGTCAACTTATATGCAACATGCAACACAGCTATTCGCACAAAATACAAAAGGCTATTCGCTTTCCGTCACGTTGAGTGAAAAAAAACGTATTTTATTTCAAGGGTCCTCGACTCCATCTTCACGCCCCTCACTGAACTATATAGCAGAATTACAGTTTTCTATAATATTTATGCAAAGGAAGGTGTAGTATAGTATAGCAGTATAGTAGAAATCTTTTTTTGCATTGTGGAATTTAAAATAATCGCCGTTATTGAAAAATCGCTGATAGCAAACGTTGACCAAAATCGCATATTTATAAAAAAAAAAAGTATAATAGGAGGCGAGCAAGTGAAATTAATATACAGTAGCAAAATGAATAACACGAGGGCGCTAATAGCTGCAAATAATAAAAACGCTAGTTTGGCGTAGTGTGAAAAGTCGCGATCGCGATAACGGTTTTAAATCGCCGTTATTTAAAAATCGCGATCGCCGATAACGTTGTTATGGAAATATCGCTGTTTAGCTCATGCCTAGTATTTATTTACATTTAATTTTTTTTATTAAGCTTCTTCCATTGTGATAGCGTTGCAGTCGTTTCAAGTACATTTCTTAATATTAACAATGAGTTTGAGTAAAAGAACTACCACAAACAACCAATGTTACATCTAATGCAATTATGGATATTCGTCAATATTTGCAAAAAACAAACATTCAAATTGAAATGTTTTTTAAAGTACTGGGAGGAATCTACCCATTTGCTAAAATATGGCAAATTAATATTTGTGACTACCCGCCACTACTGTTCCTTCTGAAAAGAATTTTTCCAAAGCTGGACTCGTACAAATCAATGATTTTTTTATTTTAGAAATTACTAAAAAGTCGATAGAATCGATATTTTTTATAATTATATCGATAACTATCGATAGTTTGTACTATCGATGGTTAAGGATTACTAGCTTGTTGTCAATCCATGATACTATTACTAGAAGATAAACCCACTTGGCGATTTAATTTCGTACGACGTTGCGCATGACGTCACTCGATGACAAAAATTCTGCTTGTCGGTTGGGAAAGCAGTGTTTTAAAGCCTTTTAACGTTTATTGTATTTTGGCATTACTTAATCCATCTAACATCTAAACAGAAATCGGAATGCCATATTAAAACTCGCTGTTTCTGGGGAAATTTGTCATCGAGTGACGTCAGGCGTGCGAGAGAGATAGGCTTATCTCATGCGCGTGGGTTTATCTTCTCGAGTAATAGTATCATGTTGTCAATCTGACCCATAGATAACCTAACTTGGTCAGTGATCTGACCAGAGTCTATTATGACATCGTCGAGAATGGTGATAGCAAAAGTCCAAGATGTGAGGGTGTGAAAAGGGCGGCTTATGTTGGCGGCCCTGTCGGGTAACTCTAAAAGTTACTAGCATTCTCAGCTGTGGACAGTGGACACGTGGACAGAGTCGTGCCACAAGTCGAAGTTTTTATATGGGCAGAGGTTGTTTGTCTTTGATATGGGGTTATTTTTACAGTTTCAAATATTTGTGTACAGAGATGATATTTTATTGGTTTTGACTGTTTTTGGTAGTGTTTAGTCGTGTAGTTTTAATTAGTCCTTAGTGTGCAATAGACCAAAAAGTTGTGTTTCCCATAAGGATTCTGTTATTTGCTCGGAGCATGTTAAAAAAAGACGATTTTTATATGTCTTCCAGAAAAATTGCAAAGGCGGTCATTATGATATCCTGATCAAAAAGGAAAAAGGCGATTAATAAAAGAATGGTGAAAAATATGATATATTCTAATGCTGCTATTACTAACAAATATTTTTTTATTGTAGCAGTTCCATTCAGTTTGCATTATTACACCTCGGATAACACAAACACGGTTTTTAAGTCCACCAGTGACACTTCACAACTCTGAATGTAGTTACACAGTTATTAGTAAGTAAATTGAAATTTTTGTGTGATTTTAATTATAGTTATTTGTTGTCAAGAAAGTAAATAGTCAATATTGGCTTGCTTATACCTAGAACTGATCAACTTTAGGTATATGCATTAATGTACCTTCAAAATGTGTATTTATATTTTTTTCCATTATTTTGTACATTTATTAAGTTTGCGGTTAGTTACATTCTTTAATTGTATTTAATATTTTTTGGATACTTATCTACCAATTACTTGGTATATTATGTTGTAAAAGACATGTTTTAAAATATAATTTATATTTTTTAGATTTGCCTTGTACAAGTTTAAAATTAACTGATATAAACCTACCTTGCACTGAAGAAGTTTTTGTTTAGATTGTGTAGTATAAAGTGGACTGCGAGGAACTTGTAAGTAAGTTAAACTTTCGATCCAAATAAGAACACAAAGATCTAATTCTTTGTTTTATCTTGCAAGGGCTGCCAACAAACTATAAATGAAATTTTTGTGTTTGTATTAAGTAGGATTTTAATGCTTAAATGATTTGTATGTTTTAAAATATGAAATGTAGTATACCACAAAATATTATTAAATAATACCACCAAGTACTGTGTTCTTTTCTTCCATATCTATTTCAAAATGTAAAAATTTCAGATGTATTTTATTTAATTGTTGCAATTGTAAATATATTGTAGTGTTGTAGTTTTAGCAATAAACCTGTATTCACATTTTTTTACATAAAATAATTAATTTTATTGCCAAAGTGGAAAATTTTGCTATTATTCTGCAATATCAAGATGCTGTATGGTCCGTAAGTAAATAAATAACTAGTTTTTAAAAGTAACATAATTAGTTTTTAAAATAAAATAAATTAAGGATTAATAGACAAGTTTATATATTTATGAAGTAATACAATAACACCATCATAAATTCCTAAAAAAAAAGTTAATTTTTTTATGGCTTCCAGTATCTGATTTGGAGTTGGATATTTTGTAATCTTGCAAAGATCTTCAAGATAGCTTGTAAAAGCCCATTTCTGATCCTGCACTTACAGAAAAGCTTCCTTCCTGTCTTTCTTCTATAGGTATTTTCACGGCTTTTGCTCAAAAGAGTATAATTCCTTTTCTGGTAGCTCCCAACAGAGCAACACGTAGTGCAACTTTTATGCATCTTTTAACAGTTCAGCTAGAGAGGCCCCGGACTTCCCGCTTTCTTCGTTTCTTCATCCCTAGATTGTCAAGACTATGGAACCTGCTTCCTGCAGAATTTAAGTCTCTTGTGAATAAACTCCCTCTTACCACACTTCAGCCACCAACGTGTTCATACTAGGCCTCAACCTTCGCGGACTGTTCCAAGATAAAAAAATAATTAAAAACACCAAACTTTCTTTACTTGCTCATAAAATTTTATAAACGTCGTAATATAGGTGGGTATTATTAAAGAAAAAAAGGTGTTAATAATTCAATATCGTGTGTTTAAAAATGGAGCAAGTACTCATAATTATAACAAATTAGCAATCATCAGTATTTTCTACATTTTAATTTTTTTCTCATTTTTTAAAATATTTAATGTAGTAGATACCATTGTAAAGGTACGCCATCGTCGTGTTGTCGCTTGAATTTTTAATTTCAATGCTTAATTGAATTACATTTATATTTTTGAAATATAAATTTTGTTCGTCGGTATAAAAGCAGTTTTTCATTTCCACCTCAATTCTACGCCACTGTCCGGCATAAAATCCAACATGGCCGAAATGGGCCCTTCTTGACGTCACACAGGAGTTTTTCAATATGACGGATGTCATAACAGACTCTGAGTTAAAATAATAGCTTAAGCAGAAAAAAACGCTATATGTATATATAAGCTCGGTGGCTATTTGTAATGTGGAGGTTACTATAACTTTTTACTATCGTATACCTCATAAAATGCTATGTTATGTTATAGCAACGAATCCAGTAGTATTGCGTACGTGTACAGTATGACGTAGCGGCGTCGCAACATTCGTAATGTGTAGAAAACATACTTATACATTACATACCAAGCTGCGTAAGGAACATTTTTTCACTTGTCCGTATTTTGAACCAGAATTGTGTTTGAGTTATTCTAAATTTAGTTTGATTTAATAAGTAAAGTGAAGAACTACAAGTAAACTGTTGACGGAATCTACTAAATTTTCAATGGATTTACAATTTTGAAAATTTTTACCGTGAGCTTATGTTACATCACAATAACATTGGAATCCATTATAAATCGATTATAATGAAAAAGCAACAAATAGGTGTGAAAAATTATTTATTAATAATAAACAGCAAAAAACAACATTCTTTCGATAAATCAATATAAAAATAGTTATGCTTAGAATGAAATTAAACATAAAAATGAAATAAACCATGTTTGAAACAAAATTAAAACAACAACGAAAATATTTTGTTTTTAGAATCAAATTTATCATACGAAAAATGCGAGTAACGAAGTGCATTCGTGGTGTAACGTTGCGTTACTTTTTTTGCTAGATGGCACACCCGTTACTCAGTAAATAAATACATAGACAATTTCGCC
>JAHBCN010013251.1:0-24846 GCA_019359885.1 Listronotus oregonensis | reverse complement strand
TATAACAATATAAAACATTTTGCATAAAACATGTAAATTGAAAATGATTTAAAAATTTGGGGAACAAAAGTAACTTTTAAGAATACTTTTTTCAAAAGATCATTAAAAACGTGGCGTTTTTTTTTATATTTTTAAATAATTTATTTATTATAAGGTGTTTTTAAAAATTTAAAATTTTTTAAAGGAAAACCCAAAGGGAAGGGCAGCTGTTCCCCCCAAAGCATTTGGGTCTAAATAGGCTTACTTACTTTTGGGGCCCACTTGATTTGGTTTTAAGTTTTCAGTATAGCAAAAAAAACCCGAAAATTTTTCCCCAAAGTGTTTTTTTAAAAATGGGTTCATTCAAAAATAAACACCAAAGGAAACTTAAATATTAATCCATTTTTTTAATTAAATAGGGTTTCACCTGTCAGGCTATTGTTGACAGGAAAATTCAATATAGTTTTAATTAAAAAAACTAATCATACAGGCCTTAATACTGCTGTGTTGGGGGCTTTGGATACAGGGGTTTCAATTCAAATAGGCTTGGTGGTTGGTGGAAGATTCTTTACTCTACGCAAAAATTCCGTACTAAATCATCCCAGAAACCCACTGATGATATAGGAAAACCATGTCAAAAAACCACAGTTTTATATTAAAAAAAGGGGCCGGGGAACCGAACCAAAACAAAAACCCTGGGGACAAAATTTACAAATTAGTATCCTGATAAAAACATACATTTATAAACTTACCCCAAAATGTAGGAAAACTCGCCTATGGCAAAAGATATTCACGCCGAAGGTTTTCAGATGATCAGAAAAGTTGGAAAATACTGAAAGAAATCCTAACATTAACAGATGATCAAGATTTTTTGGGAAAAAACGTCTTACTTACGCTTGACTTCCACATGGACCCGGGACAAACCCTTCAAAATCAAATAAATCAGCACGATCTCCAAAACAAAACCCACTACAGGAAAAAAAAATACAATTTTTGTTGTTTTAACAAAAAACCACATACATGGGCAAACAATAAAAGATAATTTATTCAAAAAGGGCAGATCACCTTTAGCCACTACGGCCATTCAACAAAATTTTTTGTCAGAAGGCCCCTGTCAAAACGGCCCAAAAGTCTGTTCTCTAAGGGGTACTGAAAACAACCAGTGTTGCCAAGGAAACAACAATTCTCTAAAATTACCTAAAAATGCTTTGAAATGAAAAACATTTAAGGAAAGAAACTTCTGATGAAACGTGGCAACATAGGAGGGTTCGCCACAAGGTCGTATTGAGGTGGTAAGAGGTCGTTCGGGGAAAATGCTTCGATGACATTAGATTATTGATTTTTAACTGGGCGTGCAAAACTATTCTTTTGACCTTTAGCCAATTAGCATAAAATATATTTATTTTTAAACATGCTACATTACCTCTCCGATAGAAAAAAAAATGAACCTTTTTTATTTTTAAAATATTTCCTTATCCTTCAAAAACACCAAGAGAAACTTAAACTATTTGTTCTCATACAATAATATCTATACTATTTTATTCAAAAAAAAGGGATACCTAGAATTTTACCTTATTACTACAAGATAAAATTTTTTCAATAATAATAACACTAATATTTATACAATGTTTTATAGTTTGATAACTAACGCGTATCATTCGTCTGCTAACAGAAGTCACAATCGGTAAGTCAATATATGGAATCTAAGTCAAAATTGGTAAGACAAAGTTGGGTATATCTCTTAACTATAAAACACAATTTCAGTATTTATATCAATACTAAAGGGACTAAATTTATATTTTATATACTAATTCTAATTAAATCTAAAAACTAACATTACAGCAGTTAGAAGAAGAAAAAAAAAATAAAAAGCAAGAAGTATCAAGAAGATATACAAACATATAGAGAAAACAGTAAAGTACTTGTGGGGGGCTGCTAATACACAAGGATCTCGAAGAGTAACATAATTACAGACTAACAAATAAGATCAACTCTGTTAGACTGCTCCGTCCAAAGACAAGATAAAGGTAACCATTTAAGGTAAATCCCCCGAAGGAAGGAAAGATACCATTCATTAGTCCAAATGCTTGTTAAGGGCTTACAAAACGGATGTGATCCCAAAGGTATTATGGTGTTATTGAATTTTCGTGGCAAAGCTGAAGTTGCGAAACCTAATGTGACTTAGTGAATCCTGTGCATCAGCTCACATCCCAATGGTCCACTCACTTAACAAGATCAAGACAAATGAAAGGGAAGAAGAAAAGGTAATAGGAAGAAATTTTTAGTACATAGATGATTGACCGGTCAATAGTGTCTTTATGCAATAGAAAAACCTAATATACAACATTATCTAAAATAAGGTATACTTCTGCTGAAGTAGTTGCATAATAAAAAACTTAAAATTATAAATTTTACCACTAATAGGTAAATGTTATAAAACATTATTTCTTAAAAAAAAAAACAACAAAAAAATTAAAACCTCTCTTGGGTAGGAGCTTTAATGATAAAAACTAAAAGTTAAATTATAACTTAGGTAAGATAAGATAATCTAACATAAGATAGGTATAATCCTCTGCTCAAGACATAATTTATTAATAAAAACGATAAGAAATGTTTAAGGTAATTTATTCCTCTAAAGACCCTTCGTCTTCTGAGGCCAAGATAGTTTATCAGATGATCCATAATAAATCTTTAAATTTTGACATGCCAGTTTCCAGCATTAGACCCGTCAATATTTTTCAAGTGGTAAACTAAAGGAGATAATTTTTTATGTATGACAGAGAGGACATATTTAGGACGACTTAGAAGAAAATTTGTTTCCAGCACTGGACAAAACTTTATTTCTGCGCCATATTTTTTCTCCAACTTTAAAACTTATATCTCTCTTTCTGAGATTATAGGACTTTGCGTTCCTTTGATAAGCGGAGTGAATTTTCTGACGTACTTCCTGGAACAATTTCCTAAACTCTGTAAAACCTTCTGCATATGTGTCTCTATTCCGGAAAATTTACCTTGCCATCCATGCAAAGTTCACCAAAATACTTTCCACAGAGGGGAACATATCTACCAAAATTGAGATATGAAGGGGTAAACCCAGTCACTTCATGTCTTGCAGTATTTACCGCTTGTCTAATATGTGGAACATAAATATCCCATTCATCATGATTATTTATATAAGAACGAATAGCAGTTCCCACTGTTTTGTTATTCCGTTCCACAAAATTACATTGAGCTGCGTAAAGAGGACTGTAAGAGATTTTAACTTGGTATTTAGCGCATAATGATTTAAAATTTCCACTTATAAATTGTGACCCATTGTCACAGATAATGATGTTTGGAACGCCATACTCTAAAAATACCCGGTCTTCAATTATGTCTACAATTTTTGAGGCATGACTATTTCTTAAAGGAAATAATAAGGTGTATTTGGTAAACCAATCTTCTATCACAAAGAGCCACTTATTACCTTTTTTTGAACGTGGAAACGGACCCATAAGGTCAATAGCAATAGTCTGCCAAGGTCTACTAATTTCTTTCTCCTTACCCATAATTCCCATCCTGGCTTGGTTAGGATGTTTTGAGAACCCCAAATCAGACATTTTCGAACGAATTTAAGGACATCTAATCTCATTTGGGGCCAGTAATAAAATTCTTGTAACCGACCAAGAGTTTTTCTAAAACCAAAATGACCACTAATAGGTATATTATGACAAGATTCGATTACTTTTTGCCTTTGATCTTTAGGTACTAACATTTTCCATTCATGATTATTAGAGTGAGGCAACAACCGTGAAGAAACTACTTTATAAATTTTTTTATTACAAATCTTCCACTGAGGATAGTCGTCAGGGGCAGTTTTGATTTTATCTTTCATAGAATTATACCAGGTGTCAAGTATTGACATCAATTTCTAAAACTGAAACCTGTGAAGTAGGTAAAAGGTGTTGTCAACTTCATTTTCACTGTCGTCAGAATCGGGTTGATGAATTCGACTCAAAGCATCGGCCAAACTAATTGACTACCTTTTCGATGCACCAAATCAAAATTATGCTGTCGTAACTTAACAGCCCAACGAGCCAATCGGCCTGCAGGATTTTTTTAAAATTTTTTAACCAAAGTAACGAGTGGTGATCGGTTATAACAGTAAAACGACTACAACCTTCGATATAGGGCCTAAATTTGTCAATGCAAAACACTACCCCGAGACATTCGCGTTCCGTAACAGAATAATTTCTCTCAGCACGGGATAAGCTTCTGCTGGCATATGCAATGACTCTTTCTTCACCCTGCAATACTTGTGTAAGCGCACCACCAATACCACGATCTGAACTATCACTGCACAGTAAACTTCTGAGAAAAGTCCGGCTGGGCCAAAATTGGTGCTGAAACTAAAAGTTTCTTAATATCGAGGAAAGCCTTCTCAGCTTCATCATTCCAGGTAATGGGTTGCTTCTTCTTCTTACCCTTCAGAAGATCATTAAGAGGACTCATAAGAGAAGAGAAATTTTTAATGAACCTTCTATACCAAGAACACATTCCGACAAACCGTTTAATCTCAGTAGTGTTGCGAGGCCGTGGATAATTAATCATGCACTCAATTTTAGAAGGATCAGTAGATAAAGAATTGTTACCAACAATAAAACCTAAATATTTAAGGAAGTTTTAAAAAGTTACATTTTCTAAATTTATTGTAAGGTTAGCCTCCTTAAGGCGATTTTTAACTGAGTTAAAAGATCTATATGATGTTCTAGAGTAGGACTACAACAAAGAAAATCATCCAAGTAACTAAAGACAAATGGTTCATATTCAGGACCAAATATGGAGTCTACTAAGCGTTGTTGGGTTTGAGCAGAGTTACTAAGCCCAAAAGGCATAACAGTAAACTGAAACTGACCACGGCCAATAATAAGAAGGCAGTCTTTTCCTTGACGCATTGTCTAATGGTATTTGCCAAAAAGCCTTCCTTAGATCAATAGAGGAAATATATTTTGCATTACGCAAATTACTTAAAATCCTATCCACATGAGGCATGGGCCACGAGTCATGCTTTGTAACTTCATTTAGACCACGCCCGTCAAATACAAATCTATATTCACCATTGTTTTTCTTTACCAAGAAGGTAGGGGAGGACCAAGGACTATGTGCCTCTTCAATAACACCTAACTTTAACATTGAATCAAGTTCATCGTTCATTAATTTTTGCATATAAGGTGACATTAGGTAGGGTTTCTTTCTAAGAGGTTTTGCGTCGCCAGTATCTATGGTTAACTTTAATTTATCTTCCCCCTAACCTTTCTTTACTATCAATTTCATTGAATGAATTTATAACAGACTGAGCCTTGGCTCTATCTTCTGCTGAAAGATCCTCCAGAGAAAATAATTTTGAAAAAACAAGGTTATTTTGTCTATTAAAAGTTACAGTAGATACATTAGAATTATTTTTACTGACAAACCATTTATTATTTTTAAAATTCATAACTAGGTTAAATTGCTTAGCAAAATCTATCCCGAAAATAAAATCATGAGTTACTGAAGGTACTACATAGGCCTTAAGGATGCCAAAACTATCACCAATAAAAACAGGCAAATCAACTATTCCTAGCACCTTTTTACGTGAACCATCAGCAGTGGTTATTGTACAATTACTAATAGGTTTTGTTTTAAGATTAAGATATTTCAATAATTGTATACCCTCAGCACCAACTATAGATGAGTTAGCACCAGAGTCTAAAAGAGCCACCGCATCTTTATCAAAAATTTTAACAAAGATATAAGGTCTATTATCTAGAGGTTTATTAATAAATAAAGGTAAAGTTTCAAATTTATTTACAGATACATTTTTATAAAAATCAGATAAGAAAGACAACCATGAATTCCAATCTTTTATCAAATTTATTAAGGCATTTATTGGAAGATAAGGTAGTAGTCTGGTTTAGACAACCTTTAGTGTCTCGACCACCAGAAAACACTAATGTCTCAAGTTTTTGAACAATCTGGACAAGAAGAAACAGTGACATTAGACTTGCCACAACGGTAACAAAACTTTTTCCGTTTTTCAGTACAAGCCGTATATCTGTGATTAGGCAAACCACAATTATAGCAAATAATTTGTTTCTTCATATCTCGTGTAGATGCTTCTACATTTTGAGTAGACACCTCTACATTTTGGGGGTTAGGTAAAACCTTTGCCTATTATTTGTAGGCAGAGATCTAGGTAAATTATTACTACTAGGTCGACTAGAAACAAAAGAATCAGAATGGGTCTCACTCAAAACAAATGCATTATGAACCTTCTGAAGTCAAATAAGAAGCTTCTTCTAACCTTTTGCATAAAGACACTAAATCGCTTACATTATCTATCTGCTGTAATGCTAAATGGTTTATGTATTCAGGTAAAATATTTTTTCGTAAATATTTAATTTTAGTAACCTCAGCCGGAGGTTGTGACAAACGATTAAATAAATTATCAATCTGTGCAATAAAAATACTTATTGACTCATTACGTTTTTGTTTCCTTTGTCTTATTTGATCCCATATCTCATCATCAGCATATGGAGGAAGAAAATCTTTTTTTAAGCGAGTCACCAAAGAAGGCCAGTCAGTCACCGATGACTTAATACTTCTATACCAAATAAACGCGTCACCAATAAATAATTCTACTGCTGAATTAAATAAATCAACATCAGTTACATTTCTAGCTTGAGCTAAATCTGAAACTCGTTCCAAAAAATAAAAAACTTTCTTTGGATCCCCATTAAACTTAACACCCCAGGTAGAAATAGGCACAGCATTAGCCGAACAAGAAACAACTGGGCTAACATTAACAATGGGAGCCGTTTGAGAAACTGAAATATTATTAAGTGAGACATTCGGGTCAGTGACCAATTTGTCATCTAAGTCCGATTCGAGTTTAAGACATGTAGCATAAGACTCATTTTTATATTTGACAACCTCCTCTGGATTGACTTCAGGAATTTTTAAATTTTGAATTCTACCTACTAAATGTGCTAATCTAGATCTAAGTCTTAAGTAAGCTGAGTCAGTACTAGTCCCTTCAAAGTCAATTATACCAGAAGTTATTGACAAAATTGAATTATTTATTGCATCCTGTTCATCTTCAAACGTACACTCATATTGATCTAAATCAATGTGACTGCCAGGATTATTAGCTTCCTTCTTTAAAAGTTTGCCCAAAATTTGTCTCTTTTCTTTGACACTACGTGTGGTGTACACATTTCTAATATTTAATTCATAATTAAGTTCATAATCAAGAAGGTGATTGCATTTAAATGACTCCATAATGAAGATAAAATTGCAACTAAATAAAAATATTTATATATGAATAACTAATAAAATTTAAAGAAAGCTGTGTTTAAATATGACAACACTTTAAAATAATTGTTATGAAAGTATTTTAGGAAAAAATTACAATAATTTAAGAATATCTACTAAATCTGACAACAGTGTCATTAAATTATATTCAAAAGCAAATAAAAAAACAAAAAACTAGAATGTTTCTCATTTACTAAGTCAAAAAAACAAGTTAGTTTTAGTAGTATTGTTTACGGTTATAAATAAATATACACTACATATAGCCTAGCATAGGTTAAATTTTATTTATTATAGCTAAAATTATATTTAATAAAAAGCTTATTTTAAAAAAGGATAGCCATTGAAAATTTAAAAGCACTATATAAAATATTTACCCATTTGTATAGTATTTAAATATCGATTAGTACCAAAAAGCAAAACAGCTGTTCATAATCGATAATCGTACAAGATAAAATCTGGGTTCAAAAGACAAGGATTTACAAGGTATATTATAATGGACCTAAATAAACCTTATAAAAAAATTAACAGCATTCTATAAATAACATATAGTGTCACCAAACACTGACCATAATAAATCAATAAATATGTTTACTTGAGTGAAGTAACAAAAAAGAGAAAGATAAGCACAAACAGGCCCCGCGTGCCAGGCGCTATTTTTATGTGGCGTCCTTTTTTATATTTTTAAATAATTTATTTATTATAAGGTGTTTTTAGTAAAAATTAAAGTTTTTTAAAAGGAAACCACAGCGAACGGCAGCTGTTCATCAGAGAGCATTTGGGTCGTAGAATAGGCTGTACTTATCATTTTGAGCGCCACTTGATTTAGTTTAAGAAGTTCAGTATAGCATAAAAAATCAATAAAATTGCTATCCAATATGTGTTGTTAGAAATAGGTTACATTCATTCAAATAAACACCAAAGGAATACTTAAATATTAATCCATTTTATTTAATTAAATAAGGTCTACCTGTCAGGCTATTGTTGACAGGCAAATTCAATATAGTTTTAATTAAAAAACTAATCATACAGGCCTTAATACTGCTGTGTTGGTGTCTTGCTGGATACAGGGGTTTCAATGTCAAATAGGCTTGGTGGTTGGTACGAAGATTCTTTACTCGACGCAAAAAATTCCGTACTAAATCATCTCCAGAAACACGACTGATGATATAGGAAAACCATGTCAAAAATTAGCCACAGATTATATTAAAAAACGGGACCGGAACGGAACCGAACCAAAACAAAAACCCTGGGGACAAAATTTACAAATTAGTATCCTGATAAAAACATACATTTATAAACTTACCCCAAAATGTAGGAAAACTCGCCTATGGCAAAGATATTCACGCCGAAGGTGTCAGATGATCAGAAAAGGTGGAAAATACTGTAAAGAAATCCTAATGCCTCCTCCACATTCTCGCCGAGAGTACGCGAGACAATCCGAGAGCGCGAATGTGGTAGGAGCTCTCGCTTCGCTTCGTTCTGCCTCGCCTCGCCTCGGCGGCGCTCCATTCAGTGTCGGTTTTTCAGCACGAGTCAAAGAAGGCGAGACGAAACTTTTAGCGAGGCGAATGCATGCTCCACATTCTTCTGGTAGTTCGTGTATTCGGTATAGCGTCGTTTGCGCTTCATGCAGTTAGTTATTTACTTATAAACCCAGCTTATGTTTTTAATTTTTGGTGAATAAAATGACTGAATGGACAAACGAATTTACACTGAGGTTTTTGGAGGCTTATCAAGCTGAACCTGTTTTATGGGATCCCAAACACAAGTTTCATAAAGACAAACAGAAAGTCAATGATGCTTGGTTCCGTTTAAGTGTGGAACTGGAAACTGCCGTAGCTGTCTTGAAGAAGAAAAAGATTCGTTAATGGCTACATATAGAGGCCATTTGCGGAAGAAAAAGCATCAATTCAATCTGGAGCCGGATTTGATGAAGTTTATAAGCCGATATGGTTTGCGTTTGAAACTATGAATGCTTTTTGGGAGGGGTTTACGAATGTAATGCAACAATTAATACAGAGAAGTTCCAGGTAAGTTCAATAAAAAAGTATATATTGTTGTTTTCTTTTTATTAGCAAAAACAACAGAATAAATTAAAAATACTACACATTACAAAAGTATGATTTGAATATTTCTCTTACTTCGGTCGCTTGTAAAGTAGGTCTGCGGGGTACATTTTGTAAAGGCCTAATAGCACAAGTATCGTTTACTTCTTGTCTCCAAGAACCAGGCTGAATTATTGATCCGTCGTCATCCAATATATCAACTATCCCGTTGGGAGTAAATTTGTGTGGATGTTTTACTTCTTCTGAGGAAATTGTGTAACAGCACGCACGTCAGAGTTATTAGTGATACTTTATTTACTTCCAACGCTATCGGTTTCCCAAAAATTCGAAACACTGAGGCGAGTATCCCAAAACGTTTTCCACCACTACACGAGTTGATGACAGTCTTTGGTTAAATATTCGTTTTGGTGAGCCAAGCTCATGAGTGCCAGGATATGGCTTCAAAATATGAGTACTGAGGGCAAATGCCCCGTCAGCCAAAAACACAAAGGGAGCTTCTATATTCCAGCCTGGCAAAGGACACGGTTCTGGTAAATTAAGTTGACTTGAGCACATTTTTTGCCACAATAAACTATTTCTTAGCACTCCACCGTCACTTATTCTTCCCTGACTTCCGATGTCGGCAAAAGTAAAACAAAAATTACTATCAACCAAAGCTAAAAGAACTATACTAAAGGTTCTTTTATAGTTATAATATTCAGACCCGGTGAGAGCTGGGCATTGCACTACTATGTGTTTTCCATCGATTGCACCGACGCAATGTGGAAACCTTTTGAATCCTTTTTCTATTGCTAGCCATTCCTCTGGACTTGAAGGCATCTACAATGAAAAAAATATATATTTTTACTTTAACGGAAAGGTGCCATCATGCCAAATCTCAATTACAAAAAGTGGATTTAAGGCACTCGTATCGTGCCTTAAACAGCACTTTTACACTTATATCATCTATTATATATTTTTGTTTTTTAATATGGCTATTTTTCATTATATTATTATACTTTTAGAGCCAACATGCTGAAATCGACCAAGAACTGCCAGCTTCAGTTGGCAATGAAAGTATTAGCGATGAACCGTTGAGCGAAGTTACCAACGTAGAACGACACCCAGCGGCATGCCATTCTTCCGTTACTTCAACACCAATTCAACAACCCTCTCGCCGACGTGGAAAGATTCCTCCGGAACTGCAAGAAGCAGGACGCCAGTTGAAAGAATCTTTTTCATTGTTGAGTAATGTGGTTAATAAAAAACAAATAGAAGAGGATGAATGTGATCTATACGGCAAGATACTTGCAAAAAAATTGAGGAAACTTCCCGAAGATGAAAGGCAGAACTTTATGTATACAATTGACGGAATGTATATTCAACGTTACCAGTCTAAAAGAATAAATGTTTCATCATCCTCCAAATTTTCACATGAAAGTCAATTTTCAACCCATCAACCAACTCGCTCCTCATCATCCCACTCTGCATACTCGGATGACAATAATTACGCTTTACAGCCTCACTCAGACCTACATATTATAACTCGCCCGCCATCCTCTCACTCACAAAATCATGTAGATCAATCTTTGCTTTCGCCATCTCATTCTACATGTTCTGAAACTACATACTCTTTACATACTTTACAACCTCCGTCACACTCATCCTCTCATTATGTTCCACAAGAAACAGCTTTTTCTTCTTCTTCTTCAGGTCAACGCATCAACATTTTATCACTCAAGACGAAAATACCAGGAGACGACCTTATTAAAACTGCTTATTGTAATGCCATGGGAAATAACGAGTATGACTAACTTTGTGAAAATACTATTTTGTAATTAATAAAATTTTGTGTTTAGTTCATACTTTACCTTTATTCCATCCTTCAAAACTTCATTAAGAGCATTACACACTTCAGGTACAATCCTTGATATAATTTGGCTGGAAACTTTGAATAAAAAGTGAAGGCTCTGATAACTATCTCCTGTAGCCAAAAACCTTAATGTTAAGGCAAGACGTACTTTAGCCGGTATTGCTTCTCTTAGTTGAGTATCTTGTTTGAAAATCAATGGTGAGACCTTGGTTAATAGGTATTCAAAATCTGCTTGATGACATACGACAAAAGTTTTCAAATTGTCCTGAAGGCTCATGAAGTAGTTCAGTAAACATATTTTCCATACTTTGCCTAAAGAAAATTAAGAAATTTAGTCAGAGAACTTGATAAATTAATAAGGTAAGTATACACACCCACTTTTCAAAATTATAAAAAATAAATAGATGTATGTAGGTACATACTTACTTTGTTCTGTTCTGGTGTATTTTTGTCATCCACCATCTTCTTTTCTTTATCTTTTTTTTAGATATTGCTTTATATTTTACGTAATTTTGCAAATAATTGTAATATGCGTACGTACACATTGCAAAGGCAGAAACAACTTGCACGTCGTCCATTTTTAATTTGAACTGCCGATTGTTTAACCCGAGAATGTAGAGATTGCATTCCTACTTACCTCGCCTCGTTAAAACCTCGTTGAGACATTTGGCGAGACCTCTCGGCGAGAATGTGGAGGAGGCATAACATTAACAGATGATCAAGATTATTTTAGGAAAAACGTCTTACTTACGCTTGACTTCCACATGGATCCGGGACAAACCCTTCAAAATCAAATAAATCAGCACGATCTCCAAAACGAAAACCCACTACAGGCAATAAAATACAATTTTTGTTGTTTTAAGCACAAAACCACATACATGGGCAAACAATAAAAGATAATTTATTCTAAAAGGGCAGATCACGCTATAGCCACTACGGCCATTCAACAAAACTTTTTGTCAGAAGGCCCCTGTCAAAACGGTCCGAAAAGTCGTGTTCTCTAAGGGGTACTGAAAACTTAACCAGTGTTGCCAAGGAAACAACAATTCTCCTAAAATTACCTGAAAATGCTTTGAAATGAAAAACATTTAAGGAAAGAAACTTCTGATGAAACGTGGCAACATAGGAGGGTTCGCCACAAGGTCGTATTGAGTAGTTGGTAAGTAGGGTACGTTCGTGGAAGTAGCTCGATGACATTAGATTATTGATTTTTAACTGGGCGTGCATAAAACTATTCTTTCGTACCTTTAGCCAATTGAGTAGCATAAAATTATGACATAATTTTTAAACATGCTACAAAACAACCCCCTAATTCCCCTCCTAATTAAAATTGATCTTTACCCTACTGCGATTCTTTTTATATATGTATTATTAATACATCTTAGAAGTCTGATCAATTTAAAACGCTTAATTTAAAAAAAAAATTGGAGCTTAAAGTGAAAAACGATTTTCCGCAATTTCGTAAAAATTGCCATTTTCTTCCAAATAACTTCAACAATACTGGAGATACGAAAAAAATGCTTTAGTACCAACTTATAGCATTTTTGATTACAAAGATTTTTCTGTACAAAAATATTTGGCGAGATATGACCGTTTAAAGCCTATATTTACGAGCGAGCACCACCTTATTCGAGCCTTTTAAATTCATCCCATTTTAAAACTAAGGGATTTAAAAGGATTTAATTTACATAGCCTTAAAACCCTACAAAATCATTTTTGAAAAAACTTTCTATCATTAAAACCAAAAGGAACTATGTTTAAAAAAATTTTTTTTTCGAAAAATTCGAATAGCTCACTTCGGAGCATCATCTGCATAATATTCTATATAACTGGTATACTTTATACTTTTACCGGTATAATTTTCGTATGTTAATTAATTTTTTCCTACTTATATTTATTATATTGGTTTATAAGAATTGCACTGTGGTAAGGGGTGGTTTTCAAGGATTAAAAATTTGCCAAATAATGAAATTGGTAATATTTCAGTCAGTAATATTTTTAATTAATAAATCTGTGTCAAGCTGTTAATTTTTTTGAGGTTAATCTTTTTTTTTAATTAAGCTATAATAGAGTTTGATATATGAGTATCGAGAAGTTGCAAAATGAAATTAGTACATATTTTAAGCAGCGGCATTCTAAAATTAAATCAGTATGATAAATTAATCATTTTTTTAGGATAAATATTTTTTTTTCTTTTAGCTTTAACAAGGGTTCATTTTTAAGGGTTGAAATATTTTGAAATTGTATTTCAAACCACAAAACAACCATTATTTAACTAATCCAAACCATCTTTTACCCATCGTAAGGTTTAAAATGATATTTTATTTCATAAGTTTTGACAATTAGGGGTAGTTTTCATCCCTAAAAACAAACAGCGTACATCAACAAAAAATAGAATTTGAAGTAGAGGGTTAGAAGCGCCTAATTCCATTTTTTATGTAAACGATGCAAGAGAAAAAAAATTCGAGGTTTTGCCATTTTTAGCTTCATTTTCGGGACTATTATTATGTATCATCAAATCGTTTTAATTTGTCAAAAACATTTTTTTGTAAATCTTATGAGGGGTGGTTATTTAAGGGTTAAGTGATTGTAGTTATTTATATTTATTTATTATACCGTAAACTGTTAAATATATTTTCTACCATATAAGCGTCATTAAATAATTTTAAGATAAAAAAAACATTTTTTTTGTAATTTCCTTACTAAGGGTGACTTTTAAGGGTTGAAACATTACAAATATAATATGTATAAATATAACTCACATAATATAATGTAAAATATACCTCACAACATAAAAATATATTCATTTTACATATTTAGCTATGATTTTAATTTACATAATGTCTATTTCAATGGCTTTTTAATTTTTTAGCATAAGAGGTGGTTTTTACCTCCTAAAAATAAGAAGCACACCTTTAAGCATATACAAACTTTGATCTAGAGGGTAATAGCAACTTAATTCCAAATTTTCATAAAAATTTAAACTGTACAAAAACTCCGGTGGTCAAACACCTTTTTTCTTCTCACACACTGGGCTATTATTACAGTTAATAAATAATTATGATTTTTGAGGAACATAAAGAAATCAATATTTTTTATTTCTTGGATATGTGGCCCAGATGTATTAACTTTTCGTTAAACGTTTAAACTTTTTCGCAAAATAATTTTTACCACCGGTCGGGGCCCCGGGCGTTCGCCCCGGGCGCCCATAGGTAAGTTTGGCCCTGGTGAAAGGTAAATTAGAACACTAAATTTTATCGCAAAACTATTTTGTAAGGAAAAAAAATCTTAAGCAATTTGGTTAGTTCTGCAAAATTTTTTTGGCAATATCTTTTCTTTATGTAATTAATGGACATTATAATGACTATATTAAATTATAGTTAGGTTTTGCCATAAAGATGGGACTAGATTAAATTAAAATAGATCTTGCAAAATTTTATATTAATTTAATATTAATTGGTAACATTTGTATAACGGGATATTGGTTATGCTTGTTGAGTCACTACATATAAAAAAAAATACAAAGTGATATTAAAATTTTTCATCATGTTAAAAAAATTGAATTTTTCAAAATCTATGCATTTTTATAAAAGTTATGTAGAGATCTCTTTTGTAAATACAACTTAAGTTAGCAAAACCACACTTTAATTTTAAATCATATCTAGGCCCATATTTTTAGGCTATTTTCTTACCTTATTTTAGTTTTT
The DNA here is from genome assembly GCA_019359885.1 of Listronotus oregonensis. Classification (NCBI taxonomy): domain Eukaryota; kingdom Metazoa; phylum Arthropoda; class Insecta; order Coleoptera; family Curculionidae; genus Listronotus; species Listronotus oregonensis. The sequence continues at coordinate 9,910 of JAHBCN010013251.1, read as the reverse complement.
TTAGCTCCTCGTTTTCTCAGATAAATCCGTAGTTCTGCTAGCTTAAGATTGAGCTAGCAAAACCACACCAATACCTTTGTAAATAGAAATAATTTTCTCTGTTTAAATTATGCCATGTTTTTTGGCCCTTACTTGTAATTGACAGACATTTTATTGGGATTTAAAAATTTTAGGTCCGAAAAAATATATATATTTAAGCGCAAATCGTGAACCACTACATTGTGCAATATTTTATTAAAAAATAATTTTATTATAAATAAACGTTTTTTTTTCAGAAAATATTTGTTTTTCCCTTTGCAATTCTGCTATCTTAAGGTTAAGACAGCAGAATCCCATCAGTATCTCCGAATAACGAAACATTTCTATAAAAAAATGCATACAATATTTTAAGGGTCTGTAATTCCTTATTTTAATTGTATTGCTCTATGCTTTTTTCAAGAAAATCATACCACACTAATTTTAAAAAAATGTATCTTTTTTATGTTTTAAGGGTGCCATTATTTTGGATTCTTTTTAGGCTCTTTAGTATATCCAGCTTCATTGAAATTAATTGATTAATTTAGCAAAAACCATTTTTTTCTTTGTGGTTTTGCTAGCTTAAGGTTAAGCCAGCAAAACCAATATTTCGGGAATAACAAAACATTTCTAAAAAAAGTGTATGCCATATTTTGTGCCTGTAAATACCGTATTTTAATTTTTTTTGCTCTTCATTTTCTCATGTAAATCATAGCTGTTCATACCACAACCCTTTTTTAAGAACGTTTTTGTGCTTTGATGCTTTAAGCAAAGTATAAAGTTATTATCTATACTTTGCTTTAAGTATACCGTTTTAAAATACGGTTATAGCCGAGCCTAAAAAGGGCCATTTTGTTAGAGAAATGTTTTGTTATATGGAGATATTAATGTGGTTCTGCTGGCTTAACCTTAATCTAGAAGAACCAACTGTTAATCGCCTAATTAAGCTGTTCCCATAAATAAAACTGGAGCCTAAAAAGCCCAAAAGGCTGGCGTACTTGAAACATTAAAAAACACAAGGTAATTTTTTTTCACAAAATTTTGGTTGAGATATGGCATTATGTTTTATTATCCGGAGTTGTGATTCTGCTGGCCTAACCTTAAGCTAGTAGAGACACAAAAGAAAAAAACATCTATACTGAATGAGGCGACCAACATTAACGGATCAAGGTACACTAGGAAGCCTTAAATAATGCACATAAAAAAAGGTTTAAAAATGTTTCTATTTTTGATCAAATAATTTTATTATAAAAATATTGATAATAATAATTTCTATTTACCAAGATCATTTTGTGCTTCTGCTAGCTTAATCTTAAGCTAACAGAACCACGGGTTTTTCTAAGAAAACAGGAGCAAGAAAATTTAAAATAGGGCCTAAAAAGAGCTTAAAATTATAGGCCTTAATAGGATCCAACATTTGAATGTGGTTTTACTAGCTTAAGTACTATCTTTTATAGAGAACGAAATAACCTATTAAAATGGCGCCTTCCAAAATTGAAATTTGTTTTTACTAAAAATTAATGCAACAAGCAATTTAAAAAAAAGACAAATTTCTTTTTTTTAGATTTGTGAACTTTTTTCTCTCTTATTTGTCTTACAATAAACATGTTTTCATGGTCCGAAAAATAATTTGTTTAATTTTATTTTTGCACATAAACCTAGCTACACTTTTTCTAAACTAACAATAAGTAAAATTTTAACACTTTGTGCACGTAAGATCAGCGAAAAAAAAAAGTTGTATCTCGTATGAAAAGTCATATTCCGGGACTCTACACGAAGAATCTTTACATAATTTACGTGTTTTACTCTTTTTGCTAAATACACAATAAACCATTAGATAATGTCAAAATTGGCTGTCCCATTTCCATTTGTATTACACAGTGTTTTCGTATAATACTAAAAAACATAAACAACATATTTTTTTAAAGAAAAGTTTTATACCATATTGTTCAACATGCATGAAATTGCATTAAATAAAACACTGAAAGTTTTGGAATTATAGCAGAATATTAAGGGCAAAGATAAAAAGACGACAGTTTTATTTTACTTGATGTCAAACTTGACTTTTATTTACATAACTGGTTTTACCTTTATTTTAAATACAAGGTTACTAAAACTTAAAACTCAACAGCCCCTCTATTTAAAATAAACTAAACCTTGCTTCTTCGCACACATCTTGGTCTTGATCTTGCCTTGTGTTTTACGATGTAGCCACTTGCATCCTTTTTTGTTTTAAAAATCCATTTGTTATTTAAAGGCTTTCTGTCACCAGAATATTCTACTAACTCCCAAGTTTGGTTGCCAATCAGAGCAGAATATGTTTCCTTCATGACTGCACGCCATAGGTCACTATCAGGTCTGCTAAGAGCTTCTTCAACGGTCACTGGATCTGCCTCATCAACCATAGTTACAAAACTGACCTCATAGTCTTCTAAACTTCTTGGTGCTCTTCTTTCTCTCTTACTTCTGCGTAAAGTTTGTGTAGTTTGGTTTGATGAAGAGGGATAAATCAGATCGGAAGAGTCAAAATCTGTATTGGTCATATATTCGTGGTCAAAATCAGGTGTTTTAAAATTAGGTTCTATCTGAGGAATAACTTCGTCCAACGCGGTTTCTGGCGAACTCGTAAGAGTCGAAGATGCTTCTCCTTGAACTTCTATAACACTTCTACTAGGTTCAGTTCTTACTTCTGCTTCAATTTGTTCTTCTGGAAAAATGAAAAAATGCTTTTCATTTTTCTTCTGATTCTTTTCTAACAGTAAACTGCCCTTCTCGTTTTCAAAAAATGTCACATCTCTAGCAATAAGCACTTCTTTCTTTATAGGGTCAAATAGTCGATAAGCTTTGCTCTCTGTGCTATAACCAATCATGATACATGGCATAGTTTTTCTATCCAACTTTTTGCGTTTTTCTTTTGGAATGTGAGCATGTGCTTTACAACCAAAAATACGGAGCCCCTCTAGCTTGGGCTTTACCCCACTCCATGCTTCTTCTGGCGTTTTTTCATCCAAACATTTCGTCGGTGATCGATTTAGAAGATATAGTTTGTCCAAGCTAACATTTTTAGGTTGGCAATGCGAATATCCCTACATATTAGTAAATTTTGTTTTTCAGATTTAAGTTGGCTGATATAAGAATTTTAGTCAGGACCGTACTGAGGGAAGAGTTTCAAAATTTTAATATCTTAAAAAAATTGTTGTTAGATTACAATAACTAAATTCATCAGTATTTTTTTCTTGCTGTTCATATATTTGCATAAATTGTGAAAGCTTGATGTTTGGCCATAATATTTTATTAAAAATTATCATTTTCGCCTATCTGGTGCAGATTAATAGTTATTTATTAAGTGTTTGTTATTTAGAAATAGTTTACACTATTTTACACTTTTTGTACACACTTAGTCCTTAAATACACCTTCAATTAGAGCGCTTAGGTACTTAAAAAAAATGTAAAATAGTGTACACTATTTCTGAATATCAAACAGACCTCTGTTATGTTTTGTTATATTTGCAGGCAAACTCTTTACAGTTGAATAATTGAAATATCCTGATAAAATATCTCACTATAGGGGATGGTTTGATACCCCTTATTATGCAAATTTACAATTTTTTAAAGGCAAAGATAAGTCGATTTATTTCATCTGATATAACTTCATTAGCTGCTTCCTATATTAAATTATAAAATAAATAAAACAAAACAGTAATAATCATTTATTTATTCAGAGTATCATTAAAATGACAAAAGAAAATGTATGCAATCTGCACGCAGCAGATACTAGTCTGGACACTTTTAAGATAAGAGAGCAGACAAAGTGGTAGGTTTGGCGTTTTAGCAGCTGGACTGTAAATGGATGCTTGTGAGTTTAAGCATTTTGGCAACTACTGTGGGCATTGATGTAATGTGTTTTAATAAAATAGTCATTTAATATTTAGTTTTTTATATTAAAAGCAGTAAGGTAGTTTAATAAAGAAAAGCTAAAAAGTAAAAAGAAGATAACTTGTAAATGATTTTTATTACCATTTACCTTATTAATATACTAATAATGTGGGTCCCATAAAATAGGGAATGTCTTATTATTTTTTAATATATACCATTTCAATAGCATTGAATTCACAATTATATAGATGCAAGCGCAGCACTTGATGACCACCCTCCTGAATAAGAGCAACCACGACACAAGATTTGGGAGACTTTGGTAGGCGCTGAATCAAGCACCACAAAATCTATTTTGTCGCCGATTTTGCAAAAGGAATGTTTCGGTTTTTTAACCATTTAACCATATTTTCTTTCTTCCCGCCACTATATGGCCAGTTTTCTAACAACCTACTATGGTAGCTGGCATTACCTAAAATGACTAATGAAGGCCTTTTCAAATTAGGTAGTAGATCATCTCTAACCCACTTCTCAAAATTTTCAGCTTTCATCTCGCCATGGTAATCTCCTGTTTTTGTTTTAGATTTAAAACTTGTACTGGCACCATCAACAAATCCTTTTTCTGAAGCAGCATGTAGAATTATGTATCTAAGGAAAATATAAGTATTTCATTAGTTTTTTAATTAAACATACTTTAATGTTTCGTAAGAATGCAGCAAGTGTGTTCTGTAGTTTAATGTTGTCTAAGAGCTGTAGTGGACAATAAAGGGATGCATCTGAGTAGACTTTTAATTTGCTCTAATTGGGATATACAAGAAGGAATTATGACAGCTAATGCTTCGGAGCAGAATCTGTAAAAATATTCCTAAAAGAGTTAGACCTGCAGCTTGTCGGTGTGCAAGAGGAAGCTTTTTTGTAAAACTGTGATAATTTATAAGGCAAAACAAAATTTTATTAGAGGATTGTAAAAGTGCTTTACCTTGTGATTTAAAAAAAATGGGCCCTTCAATTTTTTCTTAAGTGTAGGAAAATACATTTTTTTCTAGCGTTTAATTAGTCTTTAGAATGTTTTACCTTTCCACTAAAATATACATTGTCATCCTGCCAAGACCTGCGGACAGAGCTGTTCGAGAAGATCCAGGTTTCATCGAGAAACACCCAAAGATTTTTATTTTCTCCTAAATCTTCATTTTCCATAAAACCTTTTGAAAATTTCCTTCTCATGCGTTGCACATATGGTTTTTCCATTAAGCCTTATACTTATAAATTTCATATTTTGCTTCTAATATTGTCAGCAACTGCCACTATGCGATCCTAAAAAATACATTCATAAATACATATATGAGCATGTATTTTTAGATTATGATACTTTTAAAACGAGTTATTTTACCTTTTGCAAGATCACTATTCTGATATTTATTAGGTTATATTTTCTTACCTCCGACTCATCACAGCTCTGAAGTGGGTTTCGAAGCTTTTCCAAACTGGAAATACAGTAATCATTGTGATTTATACACTAAAAAATATCTATTTTAGTGGTTTTTTCTTAAAACCAATAAAAATAAAATCTAAGTCCAAAATAAAATAAATTATGAAATATGAAAAATGTCGAATAGTCCACACAAAAAAAAATAAAAACACTGCAGAGTAATCTGTAATCTCACTAATTACTTTAAAACACGAAATAACACACCCAAACACAAAAAAAATTTAATACAAAAATTGAAACGCCTTTAATCCATTACTGGGTGATTTACGCCAATCAGCTGATTTTGACGTGGAGTCTAGTAATTTTTGTTTTTAAACATGTAAGCCAACACAAAAATGTTAGCTTGTACAAACTATACACAGCCGTGTTCGCTGCTTCTGCCCAGAAAATGTTGGGTAATTCTGAATCGATTAACATGCATCTGGCTTTCTCAATAATTGTTCGGTTCAAACGTTCAGCTTTTCCGTTCTGTTCTGCTGTGTACGGTACTGTCCGCTGATGTATGATACCATTGCTTCTCAAGAAATTTTCAAAAGGTTTATTAACGTACTCACCACCATTATCAGTACGTAAGATCTTTATTGTTTTTCCTGTTTGATTTTCTACTAGATTCTTGAAAGTTTTGAACTGTTCGAACGCCTCACTTTTGGACTTCAAAAAATACGCAAACGTTTTGTGACTGTAATCATCGAGAAAAGTTATCATATATCGTGAACCTACTAAGCTTTTAGATTCAATCGGTCCACATAAGTCTGAGTGAATCAATTCAAGCACTCTTTGCTACGCGAGTTGCTCTCCTTAAACGGCAATCGGTGGCCTTTTCCTTGAACACAGATTTCACACTTTGAAATTAATTGTTCATCGAATTTAACATCTGAGACCATACCATTTTTCAATTTGTCCAAGCTCGCATAGTTTAAGTGTCCTAGACGACGGTGCCACATCATTTTTGAGTTACTTGCGGAAACATGGCATGCTAGTTCATTTGTACGTACTAAGTCCAGTTGAAATAAACCATTTTTTAGGGTGCCGGTCGCAATTAGATGCTGCTGCGGATCATAAATTTTACAGCCCGTAGATTTAAAAACAACTGAAAGATTTCTTTTAACCATTTGACTCACCGATAGTAGGTTGACCTTTAAATCCGGAACGTAGACTGTGTTCTGAGCCTTAAGAAAAACTGTATCAGAAACTGGTAATTTTACTGTACCATTTTTAGATGCTGACATAACCTGGTTATTTGCAGTGCTGATCTGATACTCACTTGTGGGTTTGACATTTTCAAGCATATTAACATCATTTTTCATATGAATGCTTGCTGCGGAGTCAATAAACCACGTATTTTCAGCGTTTATACTGCTTGAAGATACTGATAACGCAGAATAACATGCCACATCTTTGTTATCTTTGTGCTTGTCACAATCTTTGGCAAAATGTCCGTATTTGTTACATTGGAAACAACGCACTGACTTACTATTTCGGCTTTTACCATGAGCATTTTCTTTCAAATGATTAGGATGGTTTTTCTTAAATCTTCTACTGTAGTACGCTTCTTGATTTGTCCTTTCTGGTTTGACATCCTGAAGTAATTTCAATTTGATGCTGTCATCTGTCACTGCAACACCACTGCTCTCGATTCCCATGATCATCGGTCGGTATTCATCTGGTAAACCAGCAAGAAGAATCACACCAATCCATTCTTCACTAACGGTGAATCCGATTTCTGAGAGTTTGTGTGTGGTACTGATTATTTTATTGACATACTCCTCAACTGATTCTTCCAACTTGGTGGTAATTAATGTACGTAAAAGTCCTACCTTCCTGGTCAGTCCCTTGTCCTCAAAAGCTTTGATCAAGTTATCCCAAACTTCTTTTGCAGTTTTGGCTGACTGGACATGCACATAATTAACCGTTTCCAGGAGTAAAATAATCTTACTTTTTGCTTTAGATATCTTCTTTTCATCCGTTTCTGTGCCCAATACACAGTTCCAAAGATCTTCATGTTCCAAATAAGTTTTTACCGTGAATTTCCATGAATCAAAATTCTCTCTTCCCTTCAATTTTTCTATGGGCGGAATTCCGGTTGACATAATACCTTAGTAGCGTTGCTCTGGGCCCGTAACCTTTTGGAATTATAGCAGGATATTAAGGGCAAAGATAAAAAGACGACAGTTTTATTTTACTTGATGTCAAACTTGACTTTTATTTACATGTATTGGGCACAGAATCCGTTTCTGTGCCCAATACACAGTTCCAAAGATCTTCATGTTCCAAATAAGTTTTTACCGTGAATTTCCATGAATCAAAATTCTCTCTTCCCTTCAATTTTTCTATGGGCGGAATTCCGGTTGACATAATACCTTAGTAGCGTTGCTCTGGGCCCGTAACCTTTTGGAATTATAGCAGGATATTAAGGGCAAAGATAAAAAGACGACAGTTTTATTTTACTTGATGTCAAACTTGACTTTTATTTACATAACTGGTTTTACCTTTATTTTAAATACAAGGTTACTAAAACTTAAAACTCAACAGAAAGCAACCCATGAATAACGCTTGTTTCAGGGCATATTCCATGTGTAATAAATATTTTACTCTCGATTTTATTTAAATAATTATTTTTACGTCTTTACAAAAAAGGCATTACAGAAGCGTGCTAAATGAAGAAAAATAACACTAAAATGTTGTTTCGGCGGTCATTTTATTCGCAGGGTGTTAAAAATTAGAATATTATATTTCCCTTGTTTTATCGCTTACACCTAAAACTAAAAAAAAAAATAAAAGTAGAAGACAATCTGCTAAATCCCTTTACAATTTGTAAAAATAAATTTAATAAGATTTAAAAGTGTAAATGTAGCTTAAATATTAAAGCTAACTAAATCTATACAGGTTTGTACAATTGTACAGGGTCATTTCGTATATATTGACCCATATGTTTGCGGCTTTATTATTGAAGATATGAAAAAATTTTATACAAAAAATTTATAGATTTTCACCTGAGCTTTTCAAAAATCTTATTAGAAAAAATAAAAAATATCGAAAGTCCAATATTTTTCCACAAGTTGCATTTTTTTAATATAACACCCTATATATTATTGGATATTCAAAAAAAAAAAATATTTTCCCGATTTCAAAAATATATAGTTTAATACCTTTCTGATAAGCCGTTTAGAAAATATTGAAGTTTAAAAATGTTTAAAAACGAATATTTATATCGGGATTGCCCTTTATAAAATAGGGTCCTTGCACGCAAAATAAATGTTTATAATTTCTATGTAGTTCGATTAAATATGGGTCTAAAATTGCGTGTGTAAATTAGTATACTGATAAATAAAGTAACTTCTGAGATATTTCAAAAATAAAAGTACTAAAAATTCAAATTTTCTAAAACGATTCTGATTGGGTAGCGTCATCACTAGGTAATAATTTGCCAAATCTCCAACTTAATTGTACTGTTTGACAAAAAACTTGAAATACCTATTTGATTTGTGAGATGAGAAATGAACTCGTGTAAAAATCTCTGCTCGTATTACTGTCATAAAACTGATAAAGAATACTTACATCAAAGTGATCTTCACAAACAAACAAACTAGATGTTGAAGATAACCTTTCAGGATCACGTCCCCCTGCTTGAAGCCATAGATTCCTTAAAGCCTTATCAGATGGAACTTGAATAAAAGTCTTTCCAGGCATATTAATAGACGTATTTTTGCAATGAGTAATTATACACCAACGGTAAACTTTACTCATTTTGAGACACAACCGTAAAAATCTAATACAAATCACACAGAACAAGAGCAACGATAAAATGAAAACAAATATTGCAAAAGCGAGGTTATAAAACCGCCCAGTTCAATGCGTACATCTAGTGTACATCTCCACTGTGTCATTGTACCAATGCCAAAAATTGTACTACTAGGCTATTTGGCAACGCAGACATTTACCTATAAATGACGTCATTTATAAGTAACCTAACAGAAAGCGTTTTCGCGGGACCTTTGAATTTCGAAGTTATTAAATCGAAATATCGGCAAAAAAGCGAATTAAAGAAAAAACGAAGTAGTAGGTTTTGAAGAACGGTCTATAATAGTGCAAACGACATTAAAAAAAAATGTGCAAGGACCCTATTACACAATTTATTAACTTGCTCATAAACACAGAGCATAACATATAGAAAATAGAGTTAAAATTATTCGGTGTGACCACCATTTTTATCGATACAGTCTATATAATCATTTTCTAATTTGTTTACAGCATTTTAAATGTAATTTGGGTGGTCGTTGTTCAACTTTGAAATTTCTTGGGGTAATTTTCTGTCTTAACTGCTCCAAGTTTGTGCTTCTTTGGGCATACATCATTTTTTAGATAACCTCATAGGAAAGCATCTAATGGGGTTAGATCGGGGCTGTTCGCTGGCCACTGAATGCTGCCATGTCTTCCCAACCAATCGTCGTAACGGTTGTTAAAAAATTCTGTCACAGGGGCTATTTGATGTGGCGGGGCTCCGACTGCACAGAGACGGAGCCCCTGATGATA
>JAHBCN010013250.1:0-24803 GCA_019359885.1 Listronotus oregonensis | reverse complement strand
TTAAAACAATATTTCATTGCAACAAACCGTTATAGTTCTTGTGGTTTTGTTATCAGTTTGTGGTTATCAGTTGTTATTACGTTTTATTCGTTTCCATTTGATGTTCGTGCGTTTACATTAAAAATTAGGAATCAATTACTAAGATCGGCCCATCAATAAATAACCAGGTATGGAAGATAAAGCGCTAATAAGGTAAGGCTTGAATAATTAAAATAACTTTTGATAAAACTATTAATAGGTTTGTACGTTATTCAGACATAGTGAACACTGTTTTACACCTTTTTTCGTAAACCTCTTATCGAAGGTGTATTTTGGAAAAAAAGGTGTGTATAAAAAAAAGTGTAAAATCATGTAAACTATTACTCTGAATAACAGACAAGATCTTATGCATAAGTTTGGGCCCATACTACACCTTGCTTTTCTAATTGGTAAATACCCAAAAATATAATTCATGTTGATAGTTTCTAACTTTCAACTGACACTGGGTATTTTAGGGCTCAAAAGGGTTTCGAGTAATTTATAATGGAACAAGAATTGATCTAATAAATTAAGAACAATGCTACAGGGGGCGTTACAGAAAAAAATCTGGTTAAATTGTCGTCACGCCGTTTTTGATTACTTTTTTAGGCAACCTTTTGGTTTTTGGGGGTTACGAGGCCTCCAATTGGACTAGCTTCAATATTCTTCCTTCTTGAAACGGGTTACCAGTTTAAATTAGAAAATACCCTTATTGAGTACTTACATATTAAAAATACACTAAAAATGTACAATATTTTATTTCTTATTTTGGGCCGTTCAAGTATTACATGGCAGATTTATTACAATTATTTACCCGCCCCCCTCCTCCCTCTTGTCAGCAAAAGTAAGCAAAACTTTTTGTCCCCCCCCCCATGCTTACGTAAATATTGGTTTATGCTTTTTTTCTTTTAATTTTGGGAATCCTTAAAATGCGTATTGTTTTCAAGCATAGACAATGTGTGTAAAAAAATAAAAAACTACTTCTCAACTCTGGTTGTGTTGCTGTATAGCTGTTGAAGAGTTCCATAAGGTGTGTTCTGGATGGCGGAATTTTGAATGCTCTCTGGCCTTTTTTACAATGGCTGTTAATAAGTGCCTGTTATGAGGAGTTTTAGCAAACTTCTCAACTAGCACCTGGGTCCTCTCTTTAATGGGTTGGATTTTTGTATTGACATATAAGCTTTTTTGGGGATTGTGTAGTGGGTTGTTAGGATGCCTCTTTGGTTTAAAGTTCTTAGTGATATGGTTTCTGCAGTGGATATGTTCTTCCAGGTTGGATTCAGTGCATTTGCAAGGAGTATATGTCCGTATTCAATGAGTGGTCAAAAAAATTGTTTTGTAGATTTGGGTAGCTGTTTCATTGCGATGCCCCTATTTCTGTGTTATCGTTCTAAAATGTTTTGCTCTTGAGACCATCTTTTTCTTTTACTAATTTTGTATGATTGTTGAAGTTGAGTTGGAATCATAATACCAAGATATTTAACAGTGGATGTTCGGCAACTTCAGTGTTCATAATTCTTATTTTAGGAGATAGTGCAGAAATTGTATGGTTAAATATTATAAATTGAGATTTCATTGGATTGACTTGTAGTCTCCACCTATTGAACCATTTCAGTACATTATTTACCTGGCTTTGAAGGCTATGGATTGTTTTGCTTAGGTTTTGACCATGGGCTATAATGGCTGTATCATCGGCAATTGTAGTATATATGAATCTGTGTTTTGAAGTGGTATTAAGTCATTACAGTAAAGATTGTACAAAAGAGGTGAAAGTGCTGATCCTTGGGGAGGCCTTGTTGGGGTTGAAATTCTTCTGATATTGCATGGTTAATTCTAACAGATAGTCTGCGGTTTTCGAGAAATTGTTTTAAGAGCCTTGTAAGTGTGTCAGAAATACCTATCTTTTTAAGTTTAAATAGGAGACCCCTATGCCAGACACTATCGAAGGCTTTTTTGATGTCAAGAAATAATGCTGCGGATTTTTTGTTGTTGTGTTTTTCACTCTGTATATTTGATGTAAGAATAAACAATGGATGTATAGTGCTACTCTGTGGTGTCAAGCCCAATTGGTAAATAGGTATTAAGTGAGATGTCTGAGTTTGTATCATATTACGTACTATTTTTTCGAAAAGTTTGCCTAACACAGGTAACAGTGTTATGGGTCTGTAGTTTTTAATACAACTATGGTTCGTATTTGGTTTAGGAATATTGATTATAATACCTTTTTTCCAATCGTCTGGAAAAACGTTGTTTGCTAGGCAAAAATTGTATATACTTATAATATACTTGTGAATGCGTTTATCTAGCTGTTTTAGTACTATCCATGGTATTCCGTCATGTCCTGGAGAGGTATTCTTTTGGTGATGAAGTATATTAAAATATTCGTTTTCATCTACCATAGTATCTTGGTTATTATCACAATTTGAACTAAAATATTCCTCATACCAATTATCTACAATGCCAAAATTTTCTTCGTCAAAGTCTGGATTTGCTTCTGGGCTGTAATGTTCTCGGTAGTGCTTGAGAAAAATGTTCGCTTTTTCCATGTCTGTTGAGTATGTGACTCCTTCTTCTGTAATTTGTGGAATTGTTGCTGGCACTTTATATTTAGTTAATTTGTTGACTTTTTGGTAAAAATTCCTTCCATTAGCTTCATTTATTTCTTGACATGTGTTAGGCCAACTGTTAGTTCTATATTGAAAGATCATTTGCTGGATATTTTTACTAAACTGATTAATATTGATTTTTATGTGTGGATCTTGATTTACCTGATATTCTCTAAGCATCCTTCTCTTCTCTTTTATCATTTTTATTATATATGGTGGTAGCAGATAAGTGTAATATTTGTGTGTAATTGTTGGTGTATATAGTAAAATGGCCTCCATTAATTTTCTGTTGAATTGTTGTATCTTTTCTACACTGATTGCATACGGTTGATTTGTGGTTATATATTTTAATATTTCTTCGTTTACCCTGTGCATATGGCATTTGTTAAAGTTAAACTTGGGAGGTTCCGGACTGATTTCTGGAGGGGTGGTTGTGTTGATTTTAACCTTTATCGCTAAATGGTCTGAGCCAATGTCAGGCAGAAGATCCACAGCCATAATGTTGTGTGCCAAATTTCTGGAGTACATAAACAAGTCTGGAGTGGAATCTGTATTGTTAGCCATTAAAAAAGTAGGAGGTGTATTTTGTTGTAAAAAGGCACTATTCTGTAGAAATGAGTTGACCTGCTTTTGTTTTTCCTTGTTTATGTTAAAGTCGCCAATAATTATTGCATATTTGTACAGTGAAGCTTTAACAAATACAGTTTCTTCTATTCTTGATGTTGGGTGTATATATACCAAAAGCACATGTAGCTGATCTCCCTGGAAGGGCACCGAAAAGTGCAAGCACTCGCTTAGAGGATTTATAATCTGCGGTGCGTTTGCCTTTTTCATTTAAAGTGAAGGGTGTACTTGGACTAAGCTGCCCCCTCGAGTATTGGTTATTATGTTACCTTGCTTTTGAATTTTGTCCCAGTCCCTGTAATTAGTGTTCATAGAACTTTTTGTTTTTGTTTCCACCAATAAAATGCAATTTGCCTTTTCCCTCTCGACCGTGTTGTAAAGTACAGATCTTTTGTTATGATAGCTGTTAATGTTATTATAAAGAATGGTGAGGTTATTATCCATTGAATTGTATATTAGTTTCTCCATGTATTGGTTCTGTTGGTGATGGCTTTTGTGGGTTATTTAGATCAAACATTAAAATATATACCCGATTCCAGATAAAACAGCAGTTGTGTCTATGTTGTATTCCTCTACAAATTTTTTCCTACTTTCGATTAAAGCTTTCTGTCGATGTTTTTGGTTTATTGATTTTAGATATATAAGTGTTGATTATTAAATCATGGATTGTGACGGGCGCATGTACTTTGGTATTAGCAGTTTTTCTCGGGGAATATTTTGCGTTTTCTTGTTTAGACTTCTTATTTTGACGTTTGGAATTCCTTCAATTGGTTTTGTGGGTCGTTGTGGACATTTGTATGACCAGGCTCTATGATCTTCCGCGCCACATCCTAAACATTTTGGTGGTAGAGTTGACGAACATTTTTGTGTGTGGTGGCTCCCAAGACATTTTCACATTTTGGCTGTGTGTTGCAGTTTTCAGTAGTGTGGTCAAATTTGTTACATTTTTTGCAGGCTTGGGGTCTTGGTGATGGAGGAGAGCTTGGATAGACTGGATAGTGTCTATTTTTGTAGAATAGACCCTCGTTTAGTAATTTTTCGAAACTCTTTTGGCATCCCGTTATAATTCTAATCATAGATGTTGGTTTTCCAGTAGCTTTTGCAATGATACGTTTGCAGTATATATGTTTAATATGATTGACATTAAGGAATTAGCTGATTGTTTCATCTGATATGGTTATTTCAACTGTACTAATGATTACGGAATAAGTTGGTTCTGGATTGCGTAGGGGTTTTGTAGTGTATGCAGATGTTTCAGCATAGTTGGTAATCTGTTTATTTGCCGTTAATTTAGCTAAAGTCGTTAGAATAAGTGACTTGTCTGTATTTGTTTTTAGTAAAAACCCTTTTTTTGTTTGCAAAATTACATCATCTGAATTTGGATATTCTCGTTCCCATATGTTTGCCAAGTCCAGTCTACTTAAATTTTGTTGTGTATTTAAATAAAATAGATGTTTATATGTTTTGTTGGTTACTGTTTGCATTTTCAGCGAGAAGTTTTTTTGTTGTTTATTTGTGTTTTGGTTTGAGTTGTTTACCTTTATCATTAAAGTTTTTTGTTGCCGAGGTATTTGGGTCCACTAAAGAGTTTTTTGATGATATGTGTTGGTGAAACAGAGCCAATAATTTCGTTTATTTCTTGTTTTGTAAGGTTTTCATGACGTTTTCGTTTTTTGTATTCCGCGATTAGCCATACGAGATTTTGATCATCGTCTTCTTCCGATTCGGAATTATTAGTATTCATATTAATAGTTGTTTGTATAAAATTTAAATGATAGTGTACAAAAAAAACTAATAACTTTTTATGCTGTGCGGTATCGTACCGTCTCCGATGCCGTACCACTGCCGAATGTAAGTAAAATATTAAAAATAAAAGAACTGAATTTATTTTGGTGGTTTTTACTAAAAATAAGCAATAAACTATTGTAAATTTTAGTGTATCTGTTTAATATGTTAGTGCCCAATAATCGTATGTTTGAATTTGATCACAATGTGTACAATAGTTATTTATGATAGAAGTGTTAAAAGGACAATTTTGAGGCACAAATATGAAAGTTTGCAGAATGAGTGAAGCGAGTTCTGCAACTCACATGAGTTCCTTAAAACGTACTTTTAATACAAATATCATACAATATTATTTTTACAAACGCAATAATGCAGTTAAAAGTTAAATTATTTAAAAATTGGAAGATATAGTTTTACTTACTTACTTAACGTTCTTTATTGAATTGCTATAATATAAAATAATATAATAATTCAAAAGGCTATCGACTATGGTCCTTCCACCTTTGTAATTAAAACATATAGACTTTACTTTCATATATATACAATTAAAATTTCAATAAAATTGATAAAATATAATACACACATTTGATATAAATAAACAATCAAATTTAAACCAAAAACAATTACTAAATGTTCCTGGTCTGTAGTTTTTCCCATAGGGGGAATTGAGGATGTCTTGCACCTGGGAGAGCATCTGGATTGCGTTCTAGGCAGTATGGAGTGAGTAGGTTGATGTTATTTTCATTTGCAGCGAAACTGTTAGCTAATCTTTTTAGTCTTTCCTCAATTGTTTCTATATTGAACATAGTTTTAAATAGCATCATATATAAAAATTAGTAAGTTGGCATTTATTAAAAAATTCTAACAACTGTTGTTGATGCTGGTTGGTTACAGCAGGTTTACTTCAAATTTGATACATCATGTCAGTTTTAGCTCGTTTAAGTTTTTACTAAAAATCAACTTGAAATGAAAGAAAATGGAGGAGAAAGTATTGGTGCATCGATCCATTTAAGGAGAATTGTACAATTAATATAAATGTTAGGAAATAAACGTTGACATTACCTTTCAAAATTTGACATTTCACTTTTCACACTAGTACTTTAAAATGTTACTTTAAGGCACTAGTGCTTTAAAGTAACATTTTTAAGGCATCTAGGTAGTGTTAAAAATTGAATTTTTAACACGTTTGTAAAAAAATGTTATTTAAGGAAGTGCAGAGTATCTTGCAATATCTTGCAGTACTTTGCTGCAATGTCTTGTTATACCACATGTTGTCTTGCACTGCATTGCAGTGTCTAACAATGCTTCCATGCTGCAGAGTGTCACAATACTTCGCAACGATGCATTGCAGCGTCTCGCAACGCGCTGGAGTGTCTCTCAATGCTTCGCAGTATCTTACACATTGCAATATTTGTACCAAAAGCCATGAAACAGAGGTTCCTTTGCATTTGATGGTAATTGGTTTCAAGAAGGAGAAGTTTTGTGGTGTCCATTTTGAGGTTGGTCCACTTGGAGGTCTCATACCTCAAAAACCGGAGGTTGCCAAAAAAAAACTAATTTTTAGATTTCTTGCTCATTGGCGTGGTGTTCGATAAGTAAAATTTTACCAAAGTTTTTTAAGGTTAAGACCTCATTAGTAGACTCAACATACATAAGAAAAAATGCATGTGTGCAAAATTCTAAATAAACAAATCAATAAAAAAGTAGCAACAAGGGTTTTTTAGAACAAGCTTCTTAAAGTCATAGTTTAAATAAATGGTTTAGGTGAAAGATTATCCCAAATATGGTTTCTTCTAGATTCTTTAAAATTTCATAATCTTTTGAGTAAACATTTTATCTCCTATTTCTTTTTGATAATATAACATCATGTTAATTAATTATTTGGTAGTTTTTTTTAAATGACAAAAAATATTTTGTTGTTATTTTAGCCTTGTTTTAACATAGACAACTGACAACATGGTAAAAATTTCCCCATTTTTAGTCTGTCTATCCTTCTTTAAAAAAAAAAATGGTACAGACATAAACCAAATTGTAAAAGTTCTTGTGTTTTCTATTTGTTGCCTTTAATTACTGTAATAATAATTTATTGATATCCTTTAATTTACCACAATATTAAAAAAAGAAAAATATGTGGGGGTGGTAGGTGCATTCATTAATTACATAAGGATAAATTTGACGATTTATGCCTCCCTCTCCTACTCCCACGTAAGAGTACATAAGATTTCTCGAATCTCCACCCTCTCCCTCTTCTTACGTAGATCGAATAGTTTTAAATTAATCCCAAAGAAACTAATAAAAATTTGTAAAACAAGATGTAAATTGAGGTGTACAATATAGAATGAAGAAAACCAAAAAATAAATAGTCTACTTGTTTATTGTTGTCTATTGTTGTAATGACGTCATTTTTGTTTATCTTTGTTTAGTATATTCCATACAACGGTGACAACAAACTTTTAAAAAAAATTGTGTCCGATGATTATTCATTTTTTAAATTTTTGGTTATGTGAAGTATCCGTCACTGTCAGTCAAAAACATTGGTGTGTCAACTTGTGGTCGAATGTATTACCCCATTGGCCCCCCCCCAAAGCGGGTTTAACCTAACCATAGACATTTTAGATTCTTAGTAATGAACTTGTTACCCTATGGATCTTTTGTGATAGCGAAATTCAAAACTTATACAAAAAGTGATGCTTTTTGCAAAAAATAATACTTCTTAATATTACCTTAAACTGATAATAATTAAACACAATTGTAAAACAAAAATGTATCAGTAACCAAGAAAATAAAATCACAGTACATGTCTTCCTCCATTTTCCACAAATTTCTCTCATTTTTTCAACACCTTGCGGGTTACTCGGCGTAACGTGTTTCGGTTGATAGAAGCAAACACATCCCGTACCCTGTGTTCTAGTTCCCGCCTAATTTCGGGCGGAGAAAACTCGTACACCTCATTTTTTGCGTGTCGCCATAGGTAAAAATCAGGGGTGTGATGTCTGGTGATCTAGCTGGCCAAGAATTGGCCCATTATTAGAGATTATGTTGTCATTAAAGGTATTTCTTAGGACCTCCATCACCTCCCTGGTACTGTGCGCTGGACATCCGTCTTGCTGGAACCACAAATTATTCATTTTATTTGGGGGAACTGTATTTCCAATGGCCGGTAAAATCTGTTCTTGCGGGAGTATCAAATACCTATCTCCATTCAGAGTTTCTTCAAAAATAAATGGTCCAATTAAACGGTTGTCTAAAACAGAAAAATAAATCTTATCTAATTGTGAGACGTAAATTAAAGGTGCATTTTAAATTACCTATAATGCCACACCAGACATTAAAGCCAAACCTTGTTTGTAGCCGTCTTTCTTCTAAATTATGTGGATTTTCTGTATCCCAGCAGTGATAATTGTGTCTATTAAAAATTCCACAATTTGTAAACCAGGTTTCGTCTGTCCAGAGAACCTTGGATTGGAAATTCGGTATCTGTTGATATTTAGTACTAAACCATTGACTAAAGGTGATTCGTCTATTGAAATCATTCCCCTGAAGACCCTGGACACTACGTGGTTTGTATGACTTGGGAATTGTCTGTTCTTCCACTTTTCTAACCGATGTTGTGGGATCATCTCTAACGTTTTCCATTATAATCTCTCTTGCTTCATTATTTTTTGTATAAGTTTTGGGATTCGGTTTCACAAAAGATCCATAGGCTAACAAATTCTTAACTAAAAATCTATAATGTCTTTGGTTAGGTTGTTGCCGCTCCGGAAATTGTTCTTCATATGCAAGTGCTGCAGCTTCTGTATTTCTGTTAGATTTAAAATAAATTTCTAGCATATCCACCTTTTCATCATTGGAATAATTAAGAGCCATTATTGTAAACACTTAAAATTATCAAAACTTGAATTTTTGTTGAAGGCGTTTCTAAACGAGAAATAAGATGCGTGCTAATTTTGACATTTACATCATTTAAATTATAAGATGTGTATCATTTGTTTTTTTATGAAACGGGGCGGCCATTACGCAGTCTAGTCTAAGCCTACTATCAAATAAACAAAAATTATCGTTTTTAGAGCTTAAGCAATCTGAAAACCTAGACTTGTGTTACATCAATGCAAAGCTCTTGAAGAGTTTTTTTCAAAAATGTAAAAATCCAATAGGCGTCCGTATGAAAATCCAAAGTTTGGGTAAATATCTTAAAAACAAATAAAGTTAGAAAAATATTTTTACTTAAATTAAATTCTTCTTAAAAAAGTGTTCTAATAATGTAGCAATCTTAAAACCGTAAAATTGGTAGTTTGCGAGCTACAGGCAAAAGTTAAAAAAGCACCATTTTGGTTTTTCTTAATTATCTCAAAAACCATAAAAGATAAATAAAATCTGAAAGCAGATTTAATTTTGCAATTAAATTGTCTAAAACTTTCCTAATTTAACCAACACTGTAGCTCTAATGGTTCCCGAGTTACCAATACATGTAGGCCCAATTTGGGACACACTGTATATACTATAAGAGATACAAAAAATTTCATATAACAAAAAAAAGCTTTCTTAATTGTCTATAAACTGGACTACGCCTATATATACTATAAGAGATACAAAAAATTTCATACAACAAAAAAAAAGCTTTCTTAATTGTCTATAAAGAAAGTTATATAAACGTTTTTGATAAGATAATTAATTAGGGAGATAAAAACGAAAATGTAATTTTGACAAAAAAATTCAGTCCAAAATGAGATTTTTTTTATTAATGTGATTTTTGTTTTTTCTTTAAATTATTCATCATTTATTTTATTTATTTGAATCCCAAATTACTTAAAGTTTGCGGAAAAAATCTAAAAATAAAAAAAAAATCCTGGGGTGTACCTTGAAAAAATCCTGAAAATTCGGTTTTTTGATTATAACTCGAAAAATATTGCATTTAAGACAAAAAGATTATATTACTTAAATTAAAGGTCTTGTAAAAATACATAATTTATGTCCCATAAACTTTCGTGTATCTTTTATAGTTTTTGATATATTGACGTTAAATTAAAAAAAAAAATCGTAACTATCTGAAATTACACCTTTTCTCGATTTTAGCTGTTTTACCCCCAATTTTGACTTCAGATTCATGTTCAGCGGAAAAAATATGCCAGAAAAACTTAAACCGACAACCAGTACACAAAACTTTTTTTTGTGGACCTGGGATATCTATTTACGCCCTACGTTTATTCTCACCTGTATTACTAACAACAAATGGGTATAATTTTGACTTTACATTCCTATTAAACTTTTTCAGCTGAGGTATTATTTAGTGCAAGTCTCTAACTTGAAATAAATTTAATAAATCAACACCTCTGTTTTTTCACCCAGGATAGTACTCGATTGGAAACTTACCCTTTTTTGAGGAAATCGACCGCAGTGGCGCGAAAAAAGTGTCTTGCTCGTGAAAATCGAAGGGGAACTGTGTGCGATAAAGACCTAGATCCCTGTTGTTTTTACGTTTAGTGTTGTGCACGAGGTTGTCTTTCTATGTACCAGTAGCAGTTCTTGGTTTATAGTCCAAAACACCGAGCCCGACATCCAGACTTTCCACTGACAGAGTCCGGGAAAGCTCACTTTCCCGGACTCACTTTCGTGAACATAGCAGTTCAGTTTAATAAATCAAAAACAAGTTATTTTTTTAAAAAATGCTTGAAGGGAATGGATCACTCCTGGGACCTTGGCTGGCAACAGCAGGAATCCCTCAGGGCTCTCCTTTGAGCAGCTATATCCACGACCCTTACGACCTAGATTTTGGCGACACAAAGTTGATTGGATATGCTGACGACCTGGTGTTATTCATTAAGGGCAAAGACGCAACAACTATGGCCTCGAAAATTGAAAAAGCATTAAACAAGACAAACAGATATTTAAATCAAAACAACTTGTCACTATCACTAGATAAAACTGAAGCTATCTGGTTTACAAAGGGCAAGCGTAACAGCAAAGCCCCCATTATCAAATTGAACAATCACTAAATTCAGTACAAGAGGCAGGTCAAATATCTGGGAATTTATTTTCAGCAACACCTGAAATGGGATTGTCACATTCAGTTTATAGTCAACAAGGCAAATAAATCCATAAACGTACTAAAAGCACTTTGTAGAGTATGGTGGGGTGCAGACCCAACTGTCCTTCTGGCTGCCTTCCACGCGCTTGTTGTATCACATCTAGACTTCGGATCGATTCTCTTTAGACCTGAAAACCAAAATAGCCTTAATAAACTGGACATGGTATTTTACGAGGGTCTTCGAATTTGTATGGGTTGCATGAGATCAACTCCGAGAGCCGCACTACTCTCCGAGGCCTGCACCCCGGATCTGGAACAGAGACGCATATTACTTGCCACAAAATTCCTTTCAAAGAAAATTAACATTCAAAACCTTCCTTTGATTAATATAATCTTTAACATACGAAGAAAATTATTAACAAGGCCCATGTTTCAGAGTCAGGAAGCAAAAGTACCATACCTCGTAGCATCTATGCACCATTTTCTACCGTATTTTAAAAAACTATATAGAAGTGAGAACCTTACATGCTACGAAACGGATTTTAAGGTACTGAATGTTCCAATAAAAGTGATTGACTGCCACCTTGATAAAAACGAATCCATGATCAAAGACAAATTTTTACTATCCACGGAAAAAAACAAAAATGATGCTTTTACATTTATATATACAGATGCATCAAAAAAGGGTTTCGGCATAACAATTCCTGATCTACAATACAAGTTCTCGTCCAAACTACCGGACTGCCTATCCATACGTAAAGCGGAGATCGTGGCCATTCATGATCTCGTCAAATTAGCAATTGATAAACAACTAAAAAAGGTGATTATTTTCTCTGATTCCAAAAGTGCTATCCAAAAAATTAATAAATATCATTTAAAAGCATCAAGCGATTATTGGACCATCAGAACAAAAAGATTGATTAGCCAAGCAAACGACAATGGCTTCGATATTAGATAGTCGTGGATCCCGGGTCATGCCGGCATCAAGGGCAATACAGAAGCAGACACTTTGGCCAACATAGGAAGAAATTTAAACATCCCCAAAACAATGCTACTGGATGCTCAAGAAGTTTTTAACACAATTAGGGACGATTTGCGTCACCGTTTTAAGGTTAAATGGAAAACCTTAATCTTAAATAAACAGTATTACTATTCCAAAATACAAACAGATTTTCCTATCAAAAATGGTTTAATTCTTTACAGTTCAAGGATGGTAGACATATTATCACAATTATCAGAATGCGTACGGGCCACGTTTTAACTAACGAATTTCTGCATAAAATTAAAATAAGGAATGACCCTTGTTGCGAATGTGGTAGAGTAGAAAATTTAAACCACATCTTTTTTGAATGCCCAATAAGTTTCATACCCACTCTTGACTTATACAATGAGTTTACGAAAATGAGCTTTCCAACGCCGATGTCCATGCAGACAATTTTAGCTAATCATCTAAATAACACCTCAATTAATATGATCATAGCTTTTTTAACCATAAATAAAAGAAAATTGTAATGCTCAGCTTAACGCTCTTGCGCTTTTCCTTTCCCCTCTGTTTTTGTGTACACCTTGTATGTTTGCCTTTGTAGTATTGTCATAACTAACTATAACCTCATTTGCCCTTCATAATAAGATCTCCATTCAAACACTTTAAGATTCTCCACAGCACTTTTAGATACTTCTACAAAGAAAAAGTCGGAGGCCCCAATATGGTCTAGAGCCAGATAACATTGGAGCCACCACCAAATCGAGCTGGCGATTGCAGGTGCAAAGCCATCCCCCAAGCAAGCAAAAATGATTGAACTCGTCGATTAGTATTTTTAGTCGCGCTCTTTTCTACGTATTTAAGAAATATTGATTTGAGATATGACGTTATCGATGACATCTTTAAATCGCAGCGCAGCCTCCTGGGTTGTTTTTGCCTAACCATTTTCTTTTATAACAATCCTCCCACTGGTCTGATTCCTTCTACAAGTCCGTATAACCCCGAGACTGGCTGGTTGATATATTCCTGTGTGCTTCATTTTCGCCCAAATAATGCCTGTCTTTTGTGATTCAGCGCTTCATATTCGCACAGGATATGGTAGGCTGTTTTTCTCCCTCGTCGCACATTCTGCAACTTGGATCCCCATTGTATGAGCCTATCTTGTGTAGGTGCCCTCTTAGGTTATCGTGTCCTGTTAGCATTCCTACTGTTATGCAAAGTCTTTTCCTACTTTGTCTCAGTAGTTTTTCCTGTTTCTTTATTAGGATTTTCAACAGGTATTTATATTCAGTAGAAGGTGGCATAAGTTAAGAAAGGGAAAAAGAATTACCCAATATTTAATGACCGTTACTGTACATACACCCTCTGTTTCAAAAATAACCTAACTCTTTCCAAATAGAAACAAGCACTAACGCCATCTGTTGAAGACTATGCTATTGCTTTTAAAAGCGCAAACTTTCATTAACATTCTGACAAAGTTTCATGAAGATCGGATGTAAACATGCCAAGCTACTGCGTCGAAGGTGTTAGTATGTTTTGACCATCGGTCGGAATATGAGTTTCAAACAAAGAGCTGCGATTGAGTTTTGTGTTAAGCTTGGTAAATCTTTTACCGAAAGGCACCAAATGCTTCAACAAGGATATGGTCATGATTGTTTATCCCGCACGATCAGCGATGACGAAAGACCAGGCCGTCCAAAATCGGGTTTATCCACAAAACACATTGAAAAAGTGCATGAATTTATAAAAAATAATAAGAAATCGTCAGTCCGTTTGGGATTAGGCATCCCTTCTATTACCGTTTATCGCATTTTGACCGACGAATTAGGACATCGCAAGGTAAATTCACGATTTGTTCCACAAAAAACTCACTGATAACCAGAAATGGGATCGAATTAAACATTCTAAAGACATCATTGAAAGAGCTCGTAAGGACCCCGACTTTTTGAAAACGATAGTAACTGGTGACAAGAGATGGTGTTTTAAATACGAGCCGGAAACAAAGCGTTAATCTGTCGAATAGAGATCACCCGAGGAAGGAAATCTCAAAAAAATGTCGTTTGAAGAAGTCAGAAGTGAAGACAACACTCATTGGTTTTTATGATTCGAAGGGTATAATTCAAAAAGAATTTGTCCCAGCCGGTCAAACAGTGACGGGTTAGTACTATCGTGACGTTTTACTACGTTTGTTTGCCAAAATTTATCGCATTCGGCCTGAATATTGCAAACCAAGAAGTTGGTCACTTTTGCACGATAATGCTCCATCTCATCGTTCACGCTTTATAAGTGAATTTTTGTCAAAAAATCAAATTGTTACGTTGCTCCATTCGCCGTATTCACCTGATCTGGTACCCTGGGATTATTTTCTATTCTCAGAACTTCACCTAACAATGAAAGGAAAGCCCCATTACTCAATTGACCGCATTCAAAAGGCGACGACCGACGAGCTAGACAAGGTTCCTAAAAAGGTAATTTTCGACTTATTCGACAAATTGGTTGAGAGCGCAAATAAGTGTATCAATACGAATGGACAGTATATGAATTAATAAAAAAGAGTTATCTCAAAATGTACACTGGTTGTTTCTATTTTAAAAACGTTCGATTGATTTTGGAATAGAGGGTGTATATTAGTTTGAATCCAAATCCTGTTTACACCATCGTGTTTACCGTCGTACGATCGGCCCGGTAAGGTCCAATCCAACAAAACATTGGATAACAAAATGATTTCGAAACATTTATACCGGTCATTTTGCCCATCACTAAAATATGGCATATGTTTAAAGTTTAAGGAGATTTCACAAATAAAAAAAATGAATTGTATTTTAAAATAAAGAAGTTTGGGCTTATCAGATTTTAACCCTGTACCCATAGCTTCTTGATTGTTTAATGCTTTACCAATGTCTTTCAGAGCACAACTTCTGTTGTCAGCTTCCAAACCGCAAGTTGCAGTTACAATGGTGCTAAGTAACGATAAAACTGAAATTATTGAGAATGAAGAAGTTCTTTGTGAGAATTTTGACGACATTTCCATAGTTAAATCGGAAGAGGATTGGTAAGTACTGTTGGCTAAAATTATTAAGAGTCAGTCAAATTATGCATTTGATTTTGCAAACTTAGTGCATGTGATTCTTAGATAATGGAACAACTCTTCCTCTATTTTATTAAAAAAAAAACTGAAATTGCCGTCTTATACGCAGTTTATGCAGCAGTTTTGGATCACCTTGAAAATGATGATGTAACCTTGAAAATGTTTATGATTGTTTAGATAGGGATTTACTTGCGAGGAAACTGAAAATGAATGGATTAAGTGGGAACGCGTATGAATGGTTAACATATCTTTAGTAAAAGACAATAGGAATGCATTACAAAGAATGGTAAAATCTATAATTATCAAACCTTAACAAGTAATTTGGGTATTGCTCAGGGTAGATGCGAAAAAAGTGGTCGAATCTTGCACGGGAATATCCAAAATCTGTCTCCAAATTCTTATGTTTATTTTTGTAAAGATCGCTTTGATCTACTTTATTTCATAACTTATATAATAATGTGGAAATCAATGTATGATTATATAAAACAATTTCAGTAACACAGCCTCTAAATTTACCTTATGCATTTTTGTAATTAAAGCTGATTCAACTATCGTGTTTAATTCTTATAAATATATTTACACGAAGTTTTAACATTTCTAAATTTTGCTTAACAGAAGTCTTCTTTTAATGCAAGAAACTTTCCTAGCATCAACAAAATCAACCCCCCTCCTCCCCCGCAATTAAAACCTATTCGATTTAATAAATTCTTGTTCCATGATTTCAAATTTCAGTTTCGGTAACCCAGAACTAGGCGATTGGTCGCTGGGAACCACACAGTACTTTATAAAAACAGATAAAATGTAAAGGAATTGTAGAAATACACTTGACACAAAATGACATTTACATAGACGTGACGTAATTCGCTTTGATTGGTGTTGTTTGGTGTGTACTTATCGTGGGGACTACTGTTTTTTGTAATTTTATTTTTAGTTTAGTCATCCTAGGTTCAGAAACGTCGTTTCCAGGAAAAAAAAATGTAAAAGGTTTTTTTTATCGGTTCTTTATGTTTTTTTGGCTGCTGAATCCGAATCTGAGGTTTGCCACCTCGTCAGGCATAAGCTTCACAACGAAATTGCAAAAAACCTCATATTTTCGACACTTTTTTCAGTTTTTTAACTATAACTTGAAAATAAGCGTTTTTTTCATGATAACTATGATAAACAAAATTAAAGCAGACAAGACAATTTCCTACAAATACGTATATTAACTCTGAAGTCTGGAACAATTCATAACGTCGTTAGGTCGTATTGAAAAAATGGCATTTCTTGATTTTTTCGCTAAAAGGTAAAAACATTTAAAGTGATGGTGCCATACTATCAATTTTATGCACCTCCAAAATCAATTATTTTATGATTACCAGGTATATCCTGCTTACATTTAAGGAATGGGCAAACGTGAGTGAGATCCATAGGTCAACGAGCCTTAGGGGGAATATGGTTTTGATAAAAGAAAACATATTTTAAACAAATATTTATTTACACAAAAAAAGCAACAACAAATTTTTAAAAATTTTCATATTCATTCGTCATCCTCATCTGCAGAATTATTACCTAAAACAACGAGAATGGGGCCTTTAGATAACTATAATAAAAGCAATGCCGTTTATTTTCATTAAGGACAAAATTTAGTATGTCTTTGCACAACAGACTTTAATATTAAAGTGTGTTCAACAATATAGTGCCTACAATAAAAGGGGACTGATGGTACTAAACCACTTTTATTGCGATCGTCTGTCACGGTTTATTGTTTATGGTCAAAATTTGCATACAGGATCGGTTCTTGTATTTGGATAAGTATTTTCGGCCGAAAGGAGCAGGTAAATAAAGGTAATTATTGTATCGCTGTTTCGGCTTTTTACAAGATTTTTAAATTTCTTTTACAGGCTACTTATGTGGATACCATATAATAATAATCCGGTGGGGGAGCTTCAAGAACATGTTTGAATATTTTGTTTTTTTTTATTTTAAAATTTAAAATCACCATTGATTTTCTTCATATAATGCGAAAACTCCACTTGATGACAAGCAACTTCTAGTGTGCAGTGTTGCCAAATCGGGGTCTTTTCTAATACGTCCCCGCATTTTCACATTAAAATATAAATAAGAAAATAAAAAGCTGCCAAATCGGGGTCTTTTCTAATACGTCCCCGCATTTTGACATTAAAATATAAATAAGAAAATAAAGCTGCCCTACTAACCAGAACAACCATGACCGCCCTTTCTGGCCGATTTCCGTAGGGTGAGAATGGGCGGTCATGGTTAGTTCTGGTTAGTTAGGGCAGCTTTTTAATAAAAAAAATATTGAAACATATTTTTGGAGCTTCCCCACCGGATTAATATTATATGGTATCCAAATAAGTAGCCTGTAAAAGAAATTTTTAAAAATCTTTTAAAACAGCCGAAACAGCGATACGGAATAATTACCAAATAAAATATGTCCTATAAATGGTACAAGTTTTTTTATTAATCCAGAATCAAAGACAAATGCTGTAGAGAAAAAGCAGAACGTAATGTATGTATACAACTAAAATATAGGTACTTGCATACTATTATACACTTAGCAACTATAGCTAAAAACTAACCAGAACGTTGATCTGGTTCATGATTGTGAGTTAACTCACTCCTGGTTACTGTAAATTCGGCACCAACAGTATACAATTTAGCTAAACACTTTAAATTTTTCTTGATGCACCTCCAACGCACTCCACCACTCTTTAATACGTCTCTAGGTAATCCTACCATAAACATTACCCTCGGCCGAAATTACCTATGTCATTAGATGGTCCCTTTGCTTTGGCCAGGTAGGCGAGGGGATTACCGGCCGAAATTACGCCCGCCGTTGTATTTGTATAATTTGGGTTGAGTATAATCATTTATATTTGTGTTCCCGTAGTGAGAGTTAGTCTGTGCTGTTTAATAATTTTTGTGAAAAATGTTTCGTCCTTGGGAAACTGCAACAGCGGCGCCCTGTGTTACTGTTCCTGTTCGACGACGAGTTTTATCCCTTGATGCCAAAGAAATCGTCAGACATGTTCATCAGCTGGTCCAAAGGGGTTGGGCTTTTACTCCTGCTGTAAGAGAAACCAGCGATTTGACAGGGATACCGGAATCATCAGTGAGAGTTCACATTTCGAGGCCAATTCATCCGAGACGAAAACGAAACGATAGTGGTGTTTCCAGAACCACTGATGACGGTGATAAAGATTTGATAAGAAGAACTATTTACTGTATGTACGAAGAAAACTTGGTGCCTACTATCAGATCATTGCAAACAAGACTAAGGAGCTCCACTGAGATAAGGATATCAATTGGAAACCTATGGACACTTTTATCCAAACTAGGTTTCAAATACTGCAAAATTGACAAAAGGCAAGTTATTATGGAATCCCAACGGATTAGGCAATGGCGTTTTGAATATTTGACTGCCATAAGTGATTACAGGTCTCTACAAAGACCAATAATCTATTTGGATGAGACCTGGTATGATACCCACGATACGCCGGCAAAAGGATGGACCGATGGAACAGTGCGATGCCAATCAAAAGCTCCATCGAACAAAGGAAAACGGATCACGATTATTCATGTGGATCAGAAGATGGTTGGATTCCAAACAGTTTGGGACTTTCGGCGAAGAACATTCAAGATTCGTCGTTGGATTACCACCAAGATACTACAGCCGAATTGTTCGAAGATTGGTTCGAAAACACTTTACTGCCAAATATTCCCCCGCATAGTGTCATAGTTATGGACAATGCCAGTTACCATAGTCGCCAATTGAAGAAGGTTCCAGGCTCTTCAAATACAAAAGCGGAAATCCAGGAATTTATGCTCCAAAACAACATCTACTTTGAAGAAGGATATAAAAAACGCAGCTTTTAGAGGTTCTAAGGGCATTTAACATACAGAAGACATATGTATGTGACACAATTGCAGCATCCAAAGGACATACAGTTCTTCGTCTTCCTCCTTACTACTGCGTATTCAACCCGATTGAGCATATGTGGAGAAAACTAAAGAACAAAGTCCGGACCCAAAATACTACACCTACATTATGTCCTTCTGTAATTGCATTAATCCGGCAAAATATAGATGACCCAGACGCTGATTTTGAAAAGAACAATAAACCATGTTATAATGGAGGATTCATACAGGGATTCATACTAACATAGAACCCCTATAATTAGTAGACGACGATAGTGATAGTGAATTGATTGATTGATTGATTGATAAAGTAAATACAAGTTGAGGTTTTGTCCGCCTCGACACTGCAGCCTCCAGGGCTTGTTGTATCTCTTGTGTATTTGTTTCAGTTAAAAAGGTTGACACCTTGACAGGTGTAGTAGCCCTTTTACTGTTTCTGTCAGCCTCCTGGTGGTTAGTGTCCACCATGAGGTTTTGATTTGTTCTCCAGTATGTAAGTGCAGGGCACTCATATATGATGTGAGAGTGATAGTGAAACTGAATTGATATATTGAAAATATATGAAATTGAACTAACATATTATATTCCTTATAGCTTTAATTTTAATTGACAAAATTTATTATATGTATTTAAATTTTATATCGATATTTAAATGTTATTATAAAATAATAATTTATTGTTATAATGTAGACGACACTGACAGTGAAACTGAACTAAATTTTAATTTAATGTAAATTTAATTTATACTAAAATTTTTATTAAATTTTATTGTGAATATCCTTTAATATGCGATTCTATTAAAAAATTATTTTTGCAAATTTAATCCTGACCTGCAATCTTTACCCAAACTTGCCAATACCTGAGATATTTTTACCTAAAAAGTTTATTATCACCATCAGTCCCCTTTTATTGTAGGCACTATATTGTTGAACACACTTTACTTAAAAAAAAAGATAAAACTGAAAATAAGTAAAAAAGAAGAAAAAGAAAAACTCATTTCCTGCATAAAGCTCAGGATTGCGTTCGCAGATGGTCCGTTTAGAAGGACCAGGCTGTATATCCACAACGACGTAATGTTTTCATTTTAGTCCTTTCTGGTCAGTGAACTGCTCAAGCTCTTGAAGGATAGGTGATGGTCTATCCACTGGAAAAAAATATTATTATGACATTTTGATCTGATCTGATCTAGATTAGAATAATAATTACTTGTTATAGTATAATTATCTTCGATCTTTGCAGGTAAAATGTCTTCATAGTCATCACTTAGCACTATGGAGCAGTATAACCCATCTCTTCTGCATCCGCAATGGCCCTTGCAACCCTTCTGCCACTTGCAGGCAATGAGCTTTAGAAGCTTCTCTGGGGTCTTGGACTCAAAAGATAGGAATTAAGTTGCCTTTAATAACTTTCCCTCCTCACTGCTCAGGTGGTTAAATTTTTCCCAGACACTGCAGTACTTGGTGAAAAACCCTGTAACTGTGTTGCTCGGCTGCCGCTCTAGTGAGGCGGATGGATGCTACATTTCCGCTAACCTTGAATGCTGATGACTAGAGAAGGCAAATATGCGTATAAATATGAATGAAATATGCGCATAAATATGCATGTTATTTACTTAAAATATGCAAGTATTTTTGAAAATATGCAAAACAAAATCTTAAAAAATACACTGTTTAATTGTTAATGATTTATTGATATAATTACAGTTATGTACCTAATTAACTAGAGAAATGAAATAAGCAGTTGTAAAAACAATATACAATTAAATGATGCTGAAAATTTTCCAGCAAAAATTTTTGCCTCCTATCAGAATACATATTTTTATAAATGGAAAAACTTCTTTCCACGTCAACTGACGTAATGGGGGCGTATTTTAAGCTAGCCACGATTTTGGGATCTATGTCTAAATCTAAACAATCGTCAAAATTTCCTATTAAAATATCTGCTACTTTAGAGATAAATTGGTAACCGTTATTTTTTGATAAAACAATTTTAAATTTTTCAAAAATTTCTTCCCCAATTTTACCCTTGACATTTCTGAAAGCTGATTCAGAGTCTCTTATTATTTGCGTGCTTTCTGTTAGTGGTAAACTAGATGCCTCCAATTGAGTTAGAGATTTAGAAAGAAAACCGTAATTGCTCTTTAAAAACGAAAGTTGTTGCTTAATCTGCTTATTTCCGCATATTTCTTTAGCTTCTAAAAGCGATTGAGAAGAATTATCTGCCAAAACTGAAATTATTTCTTTTACCTGAGAAAAATTGTCTGCATAATAAATTGCAGCTTCTAGTCAAGTACCCCATCTTGTTACAACAGGTTGTGGTGGAAGAGAAGTGTTTGGCAGTCTTTCTTTAAAAAACTGTGTTTGTATAGGAGCCTTAAGAAATACTCTTTTTACACTGGAAATTAAAGTATTGACGGGTGGAAATTTTTTTCTAATCTCCTCGGAAACCCTGTTTAGGCCATGTGCTAAGCATGTTACATGTTTTAATTGTTGCTAAAATATTTTTAAATTTTGTCCCGCCTTTACCATGTAAGGCGCTGCATCTGACAACAAAAGCAAGAGATTATCAGCGGGAACAGCGGCAGGAAGAAAAAATGCTGCAAGTTCTTCTTGAATAAACCTAGTCACTGTAAGAGCATTTGTTTTTTCCTATTGTTTTGACGCAATTAAATAGGATTTTGGTAACACTTTTTCACTAAGAACTCCGACCATTAAATGTACGATATACCGTCCCATAGAATCAGTTCATCCATACATATATAAAAGTAGTTATTTCCAATGTTTAATTTTATTTCTTCAATTACTGAAGAATGTAAACTACTCACGTCGGTTCTTCTGAAAGTTCTCTCACTAGGAACATTAAATTTGCAATATTTTTGCAGGAATGAACAAAAATTTTCATTGCTTAGCTTCGACAATGGAATATTTGAGGCCACCATTGCCCGACATAAATCCTGGTTGAACACATGTTGTTCATCGAGCTTATTCTTATCGGTAGGTTGAAAACATTTTTGCAAAGATGACCGTGCTTTACCTCCGGATTTCAGTTTTTCTAGTTTGACTCTATGAGTAGGCGTTTTGACCTGTTGATCAATTTGAATTTTTTTTCACATGCTCTCTGTAAAAGAAATAAAAAAATTAAAAATAAAAATGTCTTGTCTTTCATGTGATGGAGCAGACAAAAGAAACAGTAATATGAGCATGAGTATCCACGAATACTTTATGGTATTTTTTTTAATGGTACACTATATGAAATGATACATTCTGGTATTATTACTACAAAAAAATGGCACTAAGAATTAATAATGTAAAGTGGTTAAAAATACGCGCGTTTTTGAAAGATTAATTTAAACACACTGAGTCGTACATTAAATAAGCAAAATAGAGTATAAAAAAAATAATATACAGAAGTTAGTATTAATACTCACTATTTAACTGCAAGAAGAGCAGTACACCTTCCCCATATCGATTTACATTTCTGGGTATGGCTTAATCCATACGGAGACACTTGTCACTTTAGGCATCTTCACAAAAATTTGAGTTGAGCTGTATAAACGATTAAACAATGCACACAATACAAAATCACAAATTCAAATAAACATATAAATTTGAATAACCTTAGATCGCTTAGGTGTAAATATTTATTGTTTATTGCTTTTAATCCCTACTACCCAGACGAGTACCGGCGACGCCGACATCCCACATTAAGTACCCAGGTAATAATAATCTTCTATAACAAAGGGTGGGTTTTCCCGAGGTTTACCCAGTAGTTATGTACCTCATAAATAATTTTGGATTTAATAATTAATATAGG
The DNA here is from genome assembly GCA_019359885.1 of Listronotus oregonensis. Lineage (NCBI taxonomy): Eukaryota > Metazoa > Arthropoda > Insecta > Coleoptera > Curculionidae > Listronotus > Listronotus oregonensis. The sequence continues at coordinate 1,941 of JAHBCN010013250.1, read as the reverse complement.
TTTGCGAATTTGTCTCAATTTAATACATTTTATGCACGATATGCAGCTTTGCAGAGAAGTATGCAGAAAAAAATAAAAGTGCATAAAATATGCATTTTTTTTTCTTGAGGCAGTCCACGAAGGCTGATGCCTAAGTACTAACGTACCGTGGGTGTCTTCAGTGTGGTGAGAGGGAGTTTTTTCACACAGGACTTAAATTTTTGGAGATTGGGAGGAGAAGGAAAAACTTCTGCGGGCAGCAGGTTCCATAGTATTGATACTCTAGGAATAAAGGAACGAAGAAAGCGGGAAGTTCGGGGCCTCTCCAACTGAACTGTAAAAGGATGCATAAAAGTTGCACTACGTGTTGCTCTGTTGGGAGCTGCCAGAGAAGGAATAATACTGGCCAATTCCTCTGAGCAGAAGCCGTGAAAATACCTATAGAAGAGCGACAGATCCCCTACAGCTCGACGATGGGCAAGAAGAGGAAGCCCTTCTGTGAGCGTTGGATCATTAATAAGACGAACAGCTCTTTTTTGAATGGAGTCCAGAATGCTAAGTGTTGTAGGGGACGCCATTCCCCAGACATAAGAACAATATTCCAAAGAGGGTCTGATTTGGGATACATACAGAGTGTACAGATTGGAAGAAGAGAAATATTTTCTGGCTCGAAAGAGAAATCCAATCTTTTTTGAAGCTGCCCAAGCTATGGATGAAATGTGTTTGTGCCAGTTGAGGTTATTCTCAAAAGTAACGCCGACTAGATTAAACGACTCTTTGTTCTGCAGAACTTGGCCGCTCATATGTAAGGGATGAGCATTCGCAGACTTTTTTCGCGACAGCGAACATGACTGTGTTTTTGAGGCAGTAAACTAAATACGATTTTTGGCGCCCCAAGCCAAGATAAGTTTGAGGTCTTGTGAAAGAGATATCTGCATTGACCTGCGCTTGTTTTCAAAATCAGAATTACACGGTGGCTTAAGAAATTGAATACTAGAGTGGAGGGTACTATCGTCAGCAAAACTATGAATGGCATTGATTGTGGAAGAGAGAAGATCGTTGATGTGTAGAAGAAACAGCGTGGGTGCCAGCACTGAGCCCTGGTGCACCCCAGCATTAGTTTGGTAGAAGCTGGAGGAATGACCATCTACACTAACTAATATACGTCGATTAGAAAGGAAACTGGAAAGCCAAGAGCAAAGCTTAGGTGGAAGACCGTAAGAAGGAAGTTTGTTAAGAAGCCCATCATGCCAGACCTGATCGAAAGCTTTGGATATGTCAAGAGCAACGATCTAGGATTCACCAAAAAACTCAAGGGACTTGTTCCAGTTGTGTGAGACAAAGGAAAGAAGATCAGCTGTGGATCTAGTGTGACGAAATCCATATTGTCTATCATGTAAGATCTTATGTTTTTCCAGATACTTTAAGATTTGGGAATTAATGAATTTTTCCATTACCTTGCAAACAACTGAAAGAAGAGATATAGGTCTATAGTTAGAAGGGAGACTTTTGGATCCTTTTTTGGGGACAGGTTGCACACGTGCAGCTTTCCAACTCTCCGGGAAAATGCCCGTGTCATAAGAGATTCGAAAGAGGCGAGTTAAGATGGGTGCAAGCTCGGGAGCACATTTTTTTAAGACGATTGCTGGTATGCCATCCAGCCCAGACGATTTTTTAGTATTAAGAGAAGAAAGAATACGCTTGATCTGTTTGACTTTAAAAATTATATCGGACAAACAACTGTTGGAAGAAATTAGGGGTGGAAAAGAATTTGTGCAAAAGTTGACTAATATTTTTGGCAAAGGACCAAAAAGCTTTACTGCCATTCGAGCAAGAGAGAACTTTATCTTTTATTCGATTGTTAAAACGGTCTTTTGCATCTGAGATGGTCATATTATACTGATTTCTTCCTTCGATGCTAGTCTGTCGATTTTCGGGACTGGGGTTTTGAAGAAACTTTTT